>BSBK01003871.1:0-152500 GCA_027943335.1 Chamaecyparis obtusa
CATACATATACATAGATATATATATATATATATATATTATATATATATATATATATATATACATATATATATATATATATATATATACATATATATATATATATACATACATATATATATATATATATATATATGTATGTATGTATGTATGTATGTATGTATGTATGTATGTATGTATGTATGTATGTATGTATTTGATATGTATATATGTCTGATATATGCATAGATATGTATATATACATATACACACATATATATAGACATGTATATATACATATATATATATACATATACATACACACACACACACACACACACACACACACACACACACACACACATATAACACAACAACACAACAATTCAATTTATTTTATTATTATGATTAGCATGTAATTTTGTTTAGCGTTAGTTTTAGTGTGTAATTTGGTATACAATCAGGGTTCAATTTGGTTTAGTGTTATCTTTAAGGTATAATTTGATTTAAGATTAGGGTTTAATTTGGTTTAATATTTAATTAGTTTTTCAATAATCGCTCTATTTGGTTATGTTATAGTTAGGATTCAAATTTGTTTAGGATTTGGGTTTAATTTAGTTTAGATTAATGGTTTAAATTTGATTTCAGATATAATTAGGTTTAGGTTTACGATTAAATTTAGTTAGTGTTAGGTTTCAATTTGCTTTAATCTATGGATTCAATCTAACTATAAGAGGACCCAAAACCACCCATACCCAAACTCCAATTTTATACATTCATCGACCTAATGACAAGGGCCATATTCATACTTTGCCTTGTAAATTCTAAACATCTTAGCCCATTTTACACTATGCCCTGCAAATTCTACCCATCTTGACCCACTTCACAAAAAATTACATTTGTACAAAATTGCCTATGAATAGGCATAATTTTCTATCAACATTTCAAAAACAAACTCACATGATTGATGACTATGCACAAAAAAATTAACTTATGCTTTTTCCAGCTGAGACATGAGCCCTTTCAACATAAACACTGTCATTTGGTCCATTTTCATCCATTGCAACTCCATCACATTTGTGGTTGTGTCTCCTTCATGAAACCCTTCTACGCTCAGGTCTAGGTCCCCTTTCACAATCTTGTCTGTTGCGTGCACATCCACCAACACCTCCGACATGTCCTCTCCCATGTTCATGGCCCCAATTCGGATTCAAATTGTTTATCCTTTGTTCCCTCCTCTAGGTTTCCATATACTCCCAAACATCTACTAGCTTCAAACTAAAGACATTCAGGTTCATTTGTCTCCTGGGTAAACCAATTACCAGCTCCATGTCCTAGTCATGCACCAAGTCAACAACTAGAGCCCAAGCTCTATGAGAATCCATCTATCATTTGATAATGTTCCCCAACCCTCTATGCCATAGGAATGGTTGAAGAAGATGTGGACCCCCAGGGTTACCAATCCAATCCCCGTGAACAGTGACAAAGCCACGTCTTGGGGCTGCACTTTGCAAGATTTAGTCCATGCCCTCCCGCCATTCAAGGTACACACACCACTCCATGATGTTATTTACCTCTTTATTTGAAGAAAAATGAAGCCCTCATGTACAAAACAAAGCAATGATATCTTCATTTGTGTGCCACCAGAAATCCAATACCACATACTCCACACCCAAGAGAGCATTTAGTTTAATATTCATTTAGCTTTAGGGTTAGGGTTTAATTTTGTTTAGTGTAAGGGCTAGGGTTCAATGTGTTTTTACATTAGACTTAGGGTTCAATTTTTTCTGGGACTGGGGTAATGGTTTAAGTTGGTGTACTATTGAATTAGCTTTATGATTAGGCCTAAAATTTGGGTTATTGTTTAGAGTTAGGGTTACAATTTAATTAAATTTAGGGTTAATATTTATTTTATTTTATTGTTAGATTTAGGAATATGTACAATAGGCCTAAAATTTGGGTTGTTGTTTAGAGTTAGGGTTACAATTTAATTAAATTTAGGGTTAATATTTAATTTGTTTTATTGTTAGATTTAGGAATACAAACAGAATGTGAGTTAGTGGTGGAATTCAAAGTTGGTTTAAATGTTCAGTTAGACTAAGGGTTAAGGTTAAATTTGGTTTTAGGATTAAGTATCGATATGGCTTAGGGTTAGGGTTCAATATGGTTTGAGTGTTAGGATTAGGGTATAATTTGGTTTAGGTTTATGGTTAATGTTCAATTTGGTTTAGTGTTACGATTAGGTTCAAGTTTGTTTAGTGTTTTCCTTAGGATTAATGATTTATTTAAGCTTAGGACGCAAGTTGGGGTTTGGGTTAGTCTTAGTTATAGGGTTTAATTATACTTAGGGGTAGGGTTATAGTTTAATTTGGGTTTTGATTTGTGTTTGATTTATTCCCAAGCTTAGGTGATAATTATATTTAGGTTTAGGGTTATAGTTCAATTTGTGTTTTGGTTTTCTATGAGGGTTAGGGTTTTATTAAATTTAGGACTAAACTTGGTAAATCTTACAGTTAGGTTCAACTTGGTTGATTGTTCAATTATGTTGAAGATTGTGATATAATTTGGTTTAATTTTTTAAGGTTATGGTAAAATTTGGTCTAGGGATATGGTTCATTAATAATATTAGATATAGAAATAGAGTTAAGATTGGAATGTAAACATTAAACCTAATTTAGTAAGGGTTGAGGTTAGGGTTCAATTTGGTCTAGTGCTAGGATTAGGGTTTATTTTTTAAAATGTTAATTTTATAGTTTAACTTGTTTAGTGTTAATTTTATAGGTTCATTTTGTTTAGTGTTCACTTAGATGTAGGCTTAGGGTTTTATTTACTTTAGTACTAGTTTTAATGTCAACTTAGGTTTATAGTTTTGGTTTAATTTTTTTGAACTATTTTAAGATTTTGGTATAATTTGGTTTAGGGTTAGTGTTAGATTTTTTTTTTATTGGTCAGGGTTTAATAAGTTTATTATTAGGTTGCAATTTTGGTTAGTGTTAAGGTTAGGATTCTATTTGGTTTAGGTTTATTATTAAGATTCTACGTGATTTACTATTTTATTAGATTTATAATGGTTAAATTTGGGTTGAGATTTAATAAGGGTTAGAGTTCAAGTTTGATTAGTCCTTTATAAATGTTGTAGTTCAATTCATGTTTTAGTTGGGGATCATGGTTTGATTGTATGTCTTTCGAACAAAATGTGAAGAAGTGTAATAGGAAAACATGTCCTCAAGGAGGGTTTCATATATATGACAATAAAAAATAATAGTTCTGCTGTTTATTTTGGTATGATTTAGTTTATGTTAAGTGTTTAATTTTTTTAATGCTTAGTTAGGTTTAGATTAAAAGTTGGGATCAATTTACTTTAGTATTATAGTTAGGTTTTAGGCTCGTTTAGGACTTTTGTTTAATTTAGTTTAGGTTATGAGTTTAATTTGGTTTGTGTTAGGGTTAGGGTTCAATTTGATTTATTTTAGGGGTTATGATTCTACTTGGTTTAATAACTTGGTGTGTTGGTTAAGTGGTGGTTGTGTTGTTGTTACCCACAATCGTTCAAATCCCGATTGGGCCTTTGGTTTTAAGTGTTAAGTGTTTGATTAGTTTCAACATTAGGATTTGATTTGGTTTATCATTTTTATTAGGTTTAGAATTGGGGATTGATTTGGTTTAGTGTTAGGATTAGAGTTCAATTTGGTTTAATTTTCAATTAGGTTTAAGCTTATAGTTCAATTTGGTTTAGGCTTAGGATTGAATTTAGTTTAGTCTCAAGATTATAACTCTATTTGGTTTAGGGTTACTTTTAAATTTGTCTTTGATTTTAGTTAGGTTTGGGGTTATGATTCAATTTAGTAACTTAGAATACATATTGTTTTAGTGTGTAATTTGGTTAACGGTCAAGGTTCAACTTAGTTTAGTGTTAGCTTTAGGGTATAACTTGTTTTAGGATTAGGGTTCATTTTGGTTAAATATTCAATTAGGTTTTAATTTATCATTCTATTTGGTTGTGTTATAGTCAAGATTCAAATTTGTTTAGGATTTGGGTTTAATTTAGTTTAGATTAATGGTTGAATTTAGTTTAGGATATAATTAGGTTTAGGTTTAGGTTTAAATTTAGTTTGGTGCTGAATTAAATTTAATTAGGGTTTTATTTTTGTTTATTGTTTTTGAATAAGGTAAAAATAGGTTTTGAATGGAACCCGAAACCATTTGCAATATAACAGAAAGATAAAATATTTCAGCTTTTACAAAAAAAGAAACACCTGCAATGAAGAAAAGCAGGACCAGAAACAACCCAAGAATAGACAACAAAAACAAAAAGAAATAGTTTCTAGCACATCTACCAGCAAGCTACCAGCAACCACCCAGAACAGACTACTTAATATTTATATTTTTGTTGATTGTTAGTGTTACACTATTTTGGTTTATGATTAGGGTTAAATTTGGTTTAATGTTCAATTAGCTTTAGGGTTTGGGTTTAATTTTGTTTAGTGCAAGGGATGGGGTTCAATATGCAATATGTTTTTACATTGGAATTACGGTTTAATTTTGTCTAGGATTGGGGTAATCATTTTAGTTGGTGTACTATTGAATTAGATTTATGATTAGGCCTAAAATTTGGGTTATTGATTAGAGTTAGGGTTACAATAAAATTAAATTTAGGGTTAATGTTTTATTTAGTTTATTGTTAGGTTTAGGAATATGTATACAATGAGAGTTAGTGGTATAATTCAAAGTTGGTTTAAATTTTTACTTAGACTAAGGGTTAAGGTTGAATTTGGTTTTAGGATTAAGGATAGAGATGGTTTAGGGTTAGGGTTCAATATGGTTTGAGTGTTAAGATTAGGGTACAATTTGGTTTATGTTTATGGTTAATGTTCAATTTGGTTTAGTGTTTTGATTACATAAAATTAAGTTTTGAAAGGACCCAAAACCTTTTACATCGAGATTACAAAATAAGCATTAAAAGCCCAACAGAAACAGTGCATCAACACAACAAAGAAACACCAAAAACTAACAAGTCCTCCAAAAAATAGAAAAAAGAGGACAGCAAAAAGAGAACATGACAACAAAAATACATCTAGATAGTCTTCATAAGTTTAGTCACCTAATCAGCCAGCATCTGCATATTTGTTGAGGAAACCTTAAGCTCCTCCAAATCTTTTTTCTTGTGAATCTCCAACTTTTTGAAGCTCGATTTGGTCCTCTTACTGGGCCCTTCACCCTCCTTGACCTCCTTGGGTATCTTCTCCCCTTTACCATGTTCCATCTTGTCCATAAGGATTCTGACATGCTTAGTCGAGGCCTTAAGGATGGAGAAACTCTGCTCAGCAATATTGCCAATAGTGTTCTCCAGTCACACAATACTGCTCTCCATTTTAACCATCCTCTTAAGAAAATTCCCTCCTTTCAAAGCATTATCCACCTCTTTCATTTTGTTCTCCATTATGTGTAATTTCTTTGTCAGAATCGTTATCCCCTCGGTGCTACCAATAACCTCCTTCAGCTCATCAATACTTTGTCCCAGTCTTATCACCCAAATTCATCTTTCCAAGAGCCCCAACCTCCCACTAAAAATACTGAATTTGGTTTTTCATAGTATTAATGTCATTTTTCATTGTGCTTAGGTTATTGAAGAAAGTAGTACAACCTAGATTATCATAGGCCTTATTCACATAGGTTGTATCCTCCTTAGAGATCCTCACCCTTCCCCTATCATCATCCACTCTATCCTTCTCAATATTGGCCACATCCTAGGCTATATCCTGCATGATATTCTCCTCCACCAACACATTTTGGTCTAAGTTATCATAATTCCCCATATTGGGTTCATTCTCTGACAGCTTGTCCTATTTTTCCTTAACATTCTCATGTGAGGAAGAATCATCATTAGTGGAAATAAAAACCCTCTTACCCACCTTATTTTTCTTTTTCTTGGCTCTGGTGTGGCTCCCAATAGTCTCCATTTCTTTTTTACCCTTCCCCTTCACACTATCATCCCTACTTTCCTCCTCCTCTATCTCCATTTCCGTAACAAAATCTTCAATCTTTGCCTTCCTTTTTAATTCTTGGATGAAGAGCCATAGCATTTGGAGGGTTTTTTGGGTTGAATATATTCAACCTCCTCATCTTCAGTATCCTCCACATAGGCCTCCTTCGAATCCTTGCCATCAGTGTAATAATCCTCAAGAGCCTTCCTATTAAACTGAGACCTCTCAACCTTTTTGAATTTTAACACATCGTAGATTAAAACCATCAAACCTTCACAACAGGCATGGTCACCCTGAGCATCCTTCTGCAAACTATTAATGGTAGTATCCAGGGAACTCAAAAGATAAAAGGGGAAATTAACTTTAATCCCATGTCTGAAGTGATTCAACAAAATAAGATGATGATTATATATTTTAGTGTACCTCCCATCCAACGTGATGTAGCTAATAATAACAAAAAGAACCAACCTCCATGGCCTAGAGATGCACTTAGGACTGAAATAGGAGTTGTCAGTCTTCACCATTCTTTTCCTTTCCTACTCCTCCACAAAAACCTCGAGGGCTTTGTCTGAAACCTTCCTGTCTCTATAGAAATTGATCCCTTCAATTTTCAAACCCGTGGCCTCAGCGATGATCTCCTCTATTACCTCCATATACTGCATACCCACCATGATTTTGCCCTTATTCCAAGTTTTAAGGAATTGCCTGGTAACAGAAGGTTGATTACCATGCAGCCTCTCTTAGTAATCTTCCACACCCCCATTCTTCATAATAATCCAAACCTCTGGATTTTGATTCCACTCCTTACAATTTCCTGGCTTGCACCTCTTCTTGCATCCTCCCATGGCTCTGTTTCTGTAATTTTTCCTTATCTCGAAGTTTATCACAAAGCCCTATTTCTTCAACTTGAGATCACAATCATGCGCTCTATCGCCTAAAAAAACCCATAAACATGTGAATTAAAGGCAAGAGTCACATCGTAATCACAACTAGGCCAAACATCTCCTCCACATGAATCTCTACAATTATTAAACATTAATGTAATCTTCATTGAGAATTTTTTTCCTACTTTGAAATAGATCCCTATCGATTAATGATGACCCTTTAGAGGGAAGGACAGTCCAGTCATCCCATTCAATATCCGACTGACTTCTACATGCCACATTAGCTGCCCAGTCAATAGCTAAGTTGGTCTCCCTATAGTTGTGGGTAATGACACAAACATCAAATGTCTTTATTAAAATTTTTACTTTATTAATGATATTAAATATTGTCCATGAGGGGGTCATATCATTATTAAGGCATTTAATTATATTAAGGGAGTCCCCTTCAACCCACACTTTCCTATAGTTTTTCATCTTAGCCAGCATAAGACCATAAAGAGCAGCACTGGCCTCAGCAACATGATTAGAGTTGAAAACAATAGGAATTGCCTTAGCACCTTTGCAAATCCCATTTTCATCTCTGATAACAATACCACAACCAACTATTCCCGAGTTGTCCTTGGAGGCACCATTGAAATTGATTTTCATCTAGCCATTAGGAGGACAATCCCATCGAGCCTCGTTTCTCAAATTCCTCTTGATTTTCTGATCCTTAATACCATCTAACTTCCAATTCTTGAAGACTTTAACCTCCCAAGCATCTTTATGTTCCTGAAATTTTTTAGTCAGCCATATATTTTCCATCAAGGCTCTCTTGATTTTATAGAAGATCAATATATAGCTAGACTCCTTATTTCTAAAAATCCTATCATTCCTTTCTTTCCAAACCCCCCAGCATATGTAGATTAAAATAAAGTTCCAAATAGAAATCATTATGCTATTATTAGTAGGAGACCTCCACGAAGTGAATAACTCCTGTATGCCCTCTAGAAAGACCCATTCCATATTCATCAAATTCAAAAAATTCTCCCAGATTCTTTGAACATAGGCACAATGAATAGTCATATGATTGATAGTCTCCTCATCATTCTTGCAAAGACAACACCTATTGGTTAAGTATAAGCCCCTTTTCTGCAAATTATCAATAGTCAAAATATTATCCTACAATAAGATCCAGAAAAAAACATTAATTTTAGGAGTTAGTCTTTTAAACCAAGCTTTCGCCCAACAAGGTTCCAGGTAGTTCTCATAATTCTGGTTATACAAAGAGGAGACCGAGAATAACCCATTATAATTATATCTCTAGATCAAAGTATCCTCTTCATCAATCAGAAAGACAACATTCAAAAAAAATTTCAAACTTCTAAGAAAGGGATCCACCCTAGACAAGTTCGTCTAGCTGTCCCCTTCCCAATAATCAGCCACGTGAGTTCCAAAGGCCAGCTTACATTGCAACATCCTATCCTTCCAATTAGAATCAGAACTAAGAGGATGATCCAAAATCAATTCATCATCCCAAAAGAGAATAGTCTTTCCATTTACAACCTTCCATTTCACACCATTCTTAATCAACTCCTTATTTTTCAAAGCATTATTCCAAATGACAGAGCCACCTTGCAAAGTATCCTGATTCAAAAAATTCTGGAAATTACTATTGTCCTTATTATATTTTTTATGCCAGATAGTACTTCATTCTCCCGAAGTATTGAACAATCTCCAAAGAAGCTTAGCCAAAAGAAAATCATTCATACTTCTTAATATTCACAGACCTAAACCCCCCTTATTAACTATTTTGCAAACCTTGTCCCAAGCAATGAGAGCCATTGTCTTCTTTTTCTCCATGCCAGACCAAAGGAAGTTCTTTTGAATTTTCTCAATAGCATCTACAAACTTCCTAGGGATTTTAAAAATACTTAGAGCATAGAGAGGGATGCTTTGAAGAGTAGCTTTTAGTATAAGAATGATGAACTACATCTGATTTGAATACATTGTATAACTTTAAGATCTGTGATTTAAGATCACTGAGTTGCTGATTAGATATGTAAGATTGTTAAATCAGTAATATGTTGTCACTGATGTCAACTAGTTTTGATAGTACTTATCTTGTAAGTTACTATACCCAAACATCTATAGAAAGAAGAAGAAAAGAGATGAAGAACAAAATATATCTACATGAGAAAGATGGAGATGACAGATAAGGATAAGGAATACATTGGGTAACTTATGAATGAGTCTATGACCTTATGTTATTGACTTGATTATGTTGCATTCATCTATGATGAAGGATAAGAGCAAAATGCACAAGGCAATGTTTTCGGTTAAAGAACCATTTCAGTATACACTGACACAGTGTAGTGTATACTGATCATAGTATAAACCGAGCTTGTGTTCACCGACACATTTCTTTGTTAACTGAGCAGAAGAAAAGAACTAAATGACTAGTTTAGCCGATGGAAGTTGATGAGTTGTAAAGTACCTTGAAATCAAAGATGAAGATAATGTTTGTTACGAAGATCAATGACTAACATAATTCAAAGAAGATCTAAGGGATTGAAACAAAACGTGTTACTGACACATCAGTTGAGGAAGGTTTAAGCGGCAAAATCAACAAAGGAGATTAAGCAGCAAAATCTGATGGATGGAATTAAAATAGTTTACTTGTCTATTTAAGAGACTAGGATTTCATGATGAAATCATGCCAGAATAAGGAGACTACAGAGATATCGCATGAACAAGCTTCATGCATGCCTGATCAAACTGGTTAAGGAGAACCGAACTGTAGAGATTATTGAGTGTTAGAAAGCTATTACCGAGTGACAGTAAGTTACTAAATATTGATTGAAATATAATTGAAAGGATTTGAATGAGCTTAACATATATATGATAATCTGCAATTGAAGTTGTGTTGTAATCAGATCAACTATTGTTACATTTTAACCATTGTAAACAGAGAAATCTCTTAATACAGTGGACTAGAAAATCTTGTAATGTCATTCATAGAGTGTACATTTGTTATCCTATCAACCCCATAGTGAATAGTGGTTGGATGATAATGGTTGGTCTAAAATCCTCTAACAAGGTCACACCTCACAGTGTGTTTGTAACCTTTAACAAAGTTGGGTCTTCACCGACCTCACTTCAGAAGAGTAAACAATTTTTGGGTTGTCGGTCCCAGGTGGTTTTTCCCTTCACAGGGTTTCCATGTTAAATCTCTTGTTTTATGTGTTGATTGTGATGATTGTTTGTTATCATACTTTACATGTTGCATATTGGATTTGATCGGTAAGAACTATAAGTTATTAACTGGTAATCAGTAAAAGCACAGACGGAATACTATTTTAGTTTACTGAGTTGCATAAGTTTTAGTAAATTATTTTTGGATATACATTTTGTGATTGGGACTGTGGATAACTAATTCACCCCCCCTCTCAGTTATTCTAACAATTGGTATCAGAGTGTTGGTTGCTTGGAATAGAGTTTTAAGGACTTCAACAAAAATATCTCAAAATGTATAAGAGGGAAGTGCCAAAGCTGAACAAAGATAACTTCACAATATGACAAAGGTGAATGAAGTTGCATGTATCTGGAATTGGGAATTCTGCCCTTACACTAATGGAGAATGGCTACATTGCACCACCCACTGGTCCTTTGACCCTTGATCAACTAAGAGATAGGCATGAACATAATGTTACTATGATGGAGATTGTTGTTGCCTGTACCGATGCCGAATTTGAAGATATTAAAAATTGCACTACTACTAAAGGTATGTGGGATAAACTTGCTCAAGTTTATAGTGGTGATGTGAATGTCAAAAGAGCTAGAGTTGAAAGCTTAAGGGGAAGATTTGATGATATGAAGATGAAGGAAGGTGAAAATATTATGCAGTACACAAATAGACTAAAAGAGGTAGTACATGCTATTAGAGCATTTGATGGTGTTATTGATGAAGAGACAGTGGTAAGAAAAGTTCTCAGAACCTTATTGCCAGTTTATGCAATCAAAATATCTGTAATTCATAAAACAAGGTTTGCATCTGGGAACAACCTTACTCTTGATAATCTGATTGGTAAGCTTACAACCTTTGAACTGAATAACTTTGATAATAGTGTTGTACCATCTATTGAATCTGCTTTTATGTCTTCTCTAAAGGTTGGTAATTCTAGTAGCAGAAATAAGAATGATGATAGTGATAGCAATACTGATGATGAGCTTGATGAACTTGAAGCTCTTATGGCCAGAAGGTTACCTAAAGGTAAAGGAAGGTATAGAGGTAAATTACCTTTAGCATGCTTTAATTGTAAAGAGGTTGGTCATATTGTTGCTAGATGTCCACATAGGAAAGATGATGATAGAAACAAAGACCGATCTAGTGAAGGAAGCTATGGGAGAAGAGGCAACAGAAGTTACTGACACTACAACAGAGACAACCGAGACAATAATGATAAAGGCAAGAAGGTGTGCTACATTGCAGAAGAAGATGTCAGCAATACCGACACTGATGAAGATGTGGAGGTAGTATTTGTTGCAATGAAGGATGACTCAGAAGAAGATGAGAGGTATGCAGAGACAACACTTATCTCTAAGGTTAATAAGAATGATACATGGATTATAGATAGTGGTTGTACACATCACATGACTGGTGATGAAGAGAAATTTGATCATCTTGAAGAACACGATGGAGGATCTATTAGAATGGGTAATGATGCACCCTATATGGTTAGAGGAAAAGGATCCCTGATGATAAATGATAAAATTAGATTTGATAATGCTTATTGGGTAAAAGGTCTAAACTATAATTTGCTAAGTGTGGCACAACTGAACAATTCAGGCCACCGAGTTACTTTTGAGAGCAAGAAAGTGAAGATATATGATGATGGAGGAAAACTTATTGGATCTAGAACACAGTTGAGAGGTAATTTGTTTTATCTTGATAATGATTAGTCTTCTTGTTTAATGATGAAATATGAAGATGCATGGTTGTGGCATAAGAGGTTATGTCATGTGAATTTTGATAACATGATTAAGATCAGTAAAAAGAAAAAGGTTAGAGTTCTGCATAACTTATCAAATCCTGATCATGTTATGTGTCACGAATGTCAAAAAGGTAAAATGACAAAATCTAGTTTCAAAAGCAAAGATTAATCAACAAAGAAATTACTTGAGTTAGTGCATACCGACCTATGTGGTCCTATGAGAACTCAAAGTTACTATGGAGATAGATATTTTATTCTTTTTGTTGATGATTATACTAGATTAATGACAATCATGTTCTTGAAGGAAAAATCATAGGCATTTAAGATGTTCAAGTGGTATAAAGCAAAAGTTGAGAAAGAGACTGGTAAAGAATTGAAATGCTTAAGATCTCACCGAGGTGGTGAATTTATTTTTGATAAATTTACTAACTTTTGTAATGAGCATGGTATTAAAAGACATGTCTCTGCACTGAGGACACCACAACAAAATGGAATAGCTGAAAGGAGGAATAGGTCAATCGTTGACTGTGTAAGGACACTGATGTTACAAAAGAATGTTGCTCAGACATACTGGAGGGAGCTGTCAGCACAACTATTTATGTTCTGAACCGAGTACAACTAAAGGACACTAATAAGACACCTTATGAGTTATGGTTTGGTCACAAACCCACTATAAGTTATTTTAGGATTTTTGGAAGTAAATGCTTTATTCTGAAAGATGAAAGAAATGGTAACTTTGACTCAAAAGGTGATGAAGGGATATTTCTAGGATATTCCACTAAAAGTAAAGCATACAAGTGTCTTAACAAAGTAACTAATAAAATGATTGAAAGCACTAATGTTCGGGTTGATGAGTTTGATGATAAGAATACAGAGGAAAGCACAAAGGAACCGAAAGACTACGATAGATTCAATTACATTGAACAACCAGAGTACCTACTGACGGAGCAGATAGTGACAACCGGTCCGCGGGAAAACAATACCGAGGAACAGGAAAAAGAAATCGATGAGAAGGAAGCACCCATCGAGCAAGCAAATGAACCTGCACAAGATGAACAAGAAAGAAGAGATCGAATACTAGCGAGATTTGTCAGAAGACATCATCTTGAGACACAAATCATTGGAAATAAACAAGGAGTAAAGCAAGACAACGTACATGTCTAGTTTATGATTATGAACCGAAGAATGTAAAAGTTGCATTAGAAAATGATGAATGGGTTAATGCAATGAAAGAGGAAATAGAACAAATAGAGAAGAATAAAACTTGGAGTTTAGTACCCAGACCTAAGGACAATAATTTTATCGGTACTAAGTGGATATTAAGAAACAAGCTTAATGAGAATGGAGAGGTAACGAGGAACAAAGCTAGATTAGTATGCAAGGGATGTGCACAAGAGGAAGGAATAGATTATGGTGAAACATTTGCACCTATTGCTAGATTAGAATGAGTCAGAATGTTACTTGCACATGCTGCACACAAAAATTTCAAAGTTTACCAAATGGATGTTAAATCTGCTTTTCTGAATGGGATACTTGAAGAAGAAGTCTACATAGAACAACCTGAAGGGTTTGTTGATTCAGAAAACAAAGATATGGTATGTAGATTACATAAAGCATTATATGGTTTGAAGCAAGCACTGAGAGCCTGGTATGAGAGGCTGCATAACTATTTGCTGAGTATTGGATTTGTTAGAACAAGTGAGAATAGTAATCTGCACATGAAAGGAAATTCTGATGATACTATCTTGATTGCTGAGATATTTGTGGATGACATAATATTTGGAGGACAATATCAAATATGTAAGTCATTTGCTGATGAAATGAAAAGTGAATTTGAAATGTCTATGTTTGGAGAGATTAAGTTCTTTCTAGGCTTACAAGTGATTCAGTAGAATGATGGTATATTCATTACACAATCTAAATATATAAAGGAAGTATTGAAGACATTTGGCATGGAAGATGCTAAACCTATGGGAACACTGATGGCTACTGGATGTAAACTGACTAAAGAAGATGGAACTACCGAGGTAAATTAGACATTGTACTGATCCATGATTGGTAAGTTAATGTATGTAATTCACAGTAGACCTGATATAGCACATGTTGTTGGAATAGTTGCTAGATTTTCTGAAAACCCTAGAGAGTCACACATGGTTGCTACAAAGAGAATCTTAAGATACCTAAAGAAAATTGAAGATTATAGACTATGGTATCCTAAGAAAGGCAAGTTTGAATTGAAGGTATACACCGATGCTGATTGGGCTAGAAATGTGGATGATAGAAAAAGTACCATCGGAGGAGAATTCTTCTTTGGTGAAAGACTTGTTACATGGACAAGTAAGAAACAAGCTTGCATTTCTCAATCTACAACTAAAGTAGAGTATGTTGCTTCTGCTACTAACTGTTCAAATAGTGCATATATCAAGTAAGTGTTAGAAGGAATGAACGAGGTAATCACTGAGCCAGTGATTATATATTGTAATAACACTAGTGCTATTAATATTTCAAAGAATCTGGTGATGCACTCTAAAACAAAGCATATATCAATTAAGTATCACTACTTAAGGGAACAAGTACAAGAGAAGCAAGTGAATCTAGAATTTGTTTCATCAAAAGAACAACTTGCAGACATATTTACAAAGCCTCTACCGAATGATACATATGAATACTTGAGGACTAGACTTGGGGTCTGTCCCCTGTCTACCAGTCACTAAGGTGATTTGGAGGTTGCATCAACCTAATCTTATCAGAAGATCATACATGTTGATGTAGCAGAGTTCACACTTTGGACTTCTGTCTAAGGTTGTGAAAGGTTGAAGTATTGGAACAGATTTGCATAATAGTATACCAAGATACAGAGATTGCACTGGACAACAGAGAGTTACATGGCTACTACAGAGTTGTATGTTTGTATTGTTCTTTGGCATTGTTGTTAAAGGGAGAGAGATCAATATGAATAATATGGAGCCAAAGAAAAAGGGAGAGAGATACAGAAAAGAGAGCTGAAAAGATCATATCTGCAGAAGTCAGTCTACACTTGCAAATGCTTTTATGTAACATAGTGATTAAACATATTAAGCTAGGGAGAGCTTGTACAGTTACAACATTTATTGATAGAGTAGTAGAATACATGTTTGGTATGTGTATGGCATATTTCATATTGCTTGTGTTGCCATCAATGCCAAAGGGAGAGATTGATGAACTACAACTGATTTGAATACATTGTATAACTTTAAGATCTGTGATTTAAGATCACCGAGTTGCTGATTAGATATGTAAGATGGTTAAATCAGTAATATGTTGTCATTGATGTCAACTAGTTTTGACAATACTTATCTTGTAAGTTACTATACCCAAACATTTGTAGAAAGAAGAAGAAAAGAGAGGAAGAACATAATATATCTACATGAGAAATATGGAGATGACAGATAAGGATAAGGAATACATTGGGTAACTTATGAATGAGTCTATGACCTTATGTTATTGACTTGATTATGTTGCATTCATCTATGATGAAGGATAAGAGCAGAATGCACAAGGCAGTATTGTCAGTTAAAGAACCATTTCAGTATACACTGATGTAGTGTAGTGTATACCGATCATAGTATAAACTGAGCTTGTGTTCACTGACACATTTCTTTGTTAACCGAGCAAAAGAAAAGAACTAAATGACTAGTTTAGCCGATGGAAGTTGATGAGCTGTAAAGTACCTCGAAATCAGAGATGAAGATAATGTTTGTTACGAAGATCGACGACTAACATAATTCAAAGAAGATCTAAGGGATTGAAACAAAACATGTTACTGACACATCAGTTGAGGAAGGTTTAAGCAAAAAAATCAACAAAGGAGATTAAGCGGCAAAATCTGATGGATGGAATTAAAATGGTTTACTTGTCTATTTAAGAGACTGGGATTTCATGATGAAATCATGCCGAAAGAAGGAGACTACAGAGATATCACGTGAACAAGCTTCATGCATGCCTGATCAGACTGGTTAAGGAGAACCAAACTATAGAGATTACCGAGCATCAAAAAGCTATTACCGAGTGACAGTAAGTTACTGAGTATTGATTCAAACATAATTGAAATATTGATCAGAGGATTTGAATGAGCTTTACATAGATCTGATAATCTGCACTTGAAGTTGCATTGTAATCAGATCAACTACTGTTACATTTTAACCATTGTAAATAGAGAAATCTCTTAACAGAGTGGACTAGAAAGTCTTGTAATGTCATTCATAGAGTGTACATTTGTTATCCTGTCAATTCCATAGTGAATGCTAGTTGGATGATAATGGTTGGTCTAAAATCCTCTAACAAGGTCACACCTCACAATGTGTTTGTAACCTTTAACAGGGTTGGGTCTTCACCGACCTCACTTCGTAAGAGTGAACAATTTTTTGGGTTGCCGGTCCCAAGTGGTTTTTCCCTTCATAGGGTTTCCATGTTAAATCTCTTGTGTTATGTTTTGATTGTGATGATTGTTTTTTTATCATACTTTACATGTTGCATATTGGATTTGATCAGTAAGAACTATAATTTATTAACTGGTAATCGGTAAAAGCACAGACAGAATACTATTTTAGTTTACCGAGCTGCAAAATTTTTAGTAAATTATTTTTGGATATACATTTTGTGATTGGGACTATGGATAACTAATTCACCCCCCTCTTAGTTATTCTAACAAAGAATTTTACCACCCTAGCTCAGAAGAGCACCCTTCCAACCTGCCAAACTCCTATGGAATTTATCAATCATCGAGCTCCAAAAAGGATCAGGTGGATCAAGACAAAGAGGTAGCCCTAAGTAGGATCATGGAAGACAACCCACCTCACAGCCCATCACCCTTTTAATCTTTTCTTGCCTTCGTTCAGGAACATTGATAAAATAAATAGAGCTCTTGTTCCAATTTATAATCTATCCAGTAGTAGCACCATAATTGTCTAAAGCCTTTTTGATATTTTTACCATTTTTTACTAAGGCTTCCCCCATGACTATAGAATCGTTCATGAACTACTAGTGAGAGCATATTTTCTCTTTTGAAGAAGGTTGAAGGCTAATGAATTCACATTTTTTGACCAAACAACCAATATATCTACCCAAACATTCAACCATAATAATAAACAAGATAGGATATAGCGGATCACCTTGTCTAAGACCTCTCAAAGATTTGAAGAAGGGGATAGGAGATCCGTTCACAAGCACTAAGAAGGTGGCTGAAGAGACAAGACAATGAATGAGCTCTCTGCTTCTCTTATTGAAACCAAAAGCATCCAAACCAGCCTTCAACCCTATCGTATGCTTTTGACAAATATAGCTTCAGCTAAAACCTTCCTTCTTAGGCATAGTTAGGGAATTGATGTTTTCATGAATAGAAATGAGCAAGTCTAGAATTTGCCTTCCCAGGACAAAACCATTATGTTGTCCACAAATCAAGGAAGGAAGAAATAAAAGAACCCTTGTGGTAAGAACTTTTGATATAATCTTGTAAACATAGTTACATAAACTAATGGGTCTAAACTAGTCCAAACTATCAGCACCCACTTTTTAGGAATCAAAGCTATAAAGGTACCATTTAATTCTTTAAGAAGCCATCTTGATCCAAAAAACTCTTTGACAACATTAACAACACCATGCTCAATGATGTGCCAATACTTGTGAAAAAAGAAAAGAGGATAACCGTCCAGGCCAGGGGCTTTGTCTCCTTCAAAGGAAAATATGACCTTATGAATCTCATCCTTTGAAGGAATAGCAGTGATAATTCTATTATGCTCTTCATTTAGAATGTAGGGGATATAATCAATCAACTCCCTTTGGTGATCCATGTCTACATTGTCAGCTTTCTTCAAGAGATCAGAGAAAAACTTGTTGGCCTCTCCTCTGAACTCATTCTCCTTTTCATTGATGACACCATTAATCTTCAATCTAGAAATTTTATTACCCATTTTGTGCTTGATTGTGGTCATGAAAAAATACTTTGAATTTATGTCCCCTTCAAAAATATTTTCCTAGACCTTTGTCTCCAAAAGGATTCTTCTTTAGAGATGATATCATGATATTCCACAAGTCTCATATCTTCCTCATCTTTAGAAAATATGATATACTCATCCTTCTAAATGTTGTCATGTATTTCCTTTAGTTCCTCAGTAATTTTCCTTTTATTAGTAAAGATATTCCCAAAGGTCTCCTTGTTCCATTTTTTAATATTGTCTTTAACAATTTTCATTTTCTTAGCAATTTTGAACATAGTCGTTCCTTCAATCCTAATTTTCCACCACTCCTTAATGAGATTTTCAAGATTAGGATGAATAGTCCAATTTTTCTCAAAATGAAAAGGGTAGTTCCTTTTCAAACCAATAGGCTCATCTATAAGGGTAATCAGATAATGATCAGAACCAGCTCTAACATATGCCAATAAAGAGTAAGAGTAACTATGAAACCACTCATTACTAGCCAGAGCCTTGTCTAACCTTACTTGGATGAGATCTTTGCCTGATCTCCTATTGGTCCAGGTATAATTAATCCCCTACAAATCAATGTCATGTAAAGCATGTCCATCAATGAAATCCATAAGATTAGTTTTGTTGTCCAGATTTGGTTGGCTCCCACCCAGTCTCTCATTTTCCTTTAAAGGAGTGTTGAAATGTCCCATTATAATCCACCCTTTAGTAGTTGGTTTAGTGTTTATCTTAGGATTACTAATTTATTTAAGCTTAGGATGCAATTTTGGTTTTGTTTTAGTCTTAGGTATAGGGTTGAATTATATTTAGGGCTGGGGTTATAGTTAAATTTGGGTTTTGATTTGAGTTTTATTTATTCCTAAGTTTAGGGTATAATTATATTTAGGATTAGGGTTAGGGTTGAATTTTGTTTAGCATTATAGTTTGGCATTAATTATGTTTATCTATCTCTCTACCCTAAATCTCTTCCCTTATCCCCCTTTATCCCTCTATATCACTTTATATCTATATCTTTCCCTTTTGATATATTTAGTTATCTCCCTCCTACTCTACCCCCTACCTATATCTCTCTGACTCTTATTGATCTTCTCTCCATCCCTCCATCACCTCTCTTCTCTCCCCCTTTAGTTGTCTCTCTCTCTACCCCTTCCTCCCATCTACTATTATCTTCCCTCTACCTATCTTTCTCTCTCTTTCTCTTCCCCCCTCTCTATTTCCCTTTTCTCTATCTCTCCCTCCCACACTTCCTCCCTATCTGGGCCCTACCTATCTCTCTACATTTACCTCATTTTCTCATTCTCTTCAAATATATTTCTATCTCTCTCTTTCTTTTTGTTTGTTTCACTATCTCTCTATCCCTCTCCCCTTCCATACATGTACCTCCTTGTACTTATATATCTCTATCACTCTATCTCATTATCTAAATCTCTCTTTGTATCTCCCTCTTCTCTTTCCATTATATATCTATCTCCATGGATCTATCTATATTTGTCTCTTCTCTATCTCTCTATTTATTTCTCTCCCTCATACACGTATACACACATCCCTATATCTCTATCTTCCCTTCTCCACTTATACCTCTCTCTCTCTCTCTCTCTCTCTCTCTCTCTCTCTCTCTCTCTATATATATATATATATATATATATATATATATATATATATATATATATATATATATATATATATATATATATATATATATATATATATATATATATATATATATATATATATATATATATATATATATATATATATATATATATATATATATATATATATATATATATATATATATATATATATATATATATATATATATATATATATATATATATATATATATATATATATATATATATATATATATTATTTAACCTACTCTCCTATACAAACTCTCTCTCCATACATATATCCCTCTTTCTAGATCTCTCTATTTATCACTTCATATACACTTTTCTTTTTATCACTATGTTTCACTCTGATTCTCTCTTTCAAATCTTTTTAGTTTTGTGGTTAGATATGGAATTATAAATAAGTTTGGAATTAAAATAATAACACAGATTTAATTATTGCTAGGTTTAGTTTCTTATAGTGATTAGGTTTAACATTAGGGTTCAATTTTCTTTAGTGTTCAAATACTCTTAGTGCTAGGGTTCAAATTGCTTTAGTGTTAAGGTTAGGGTAAAATTTGGTTAAGAGCTAGTGTTTAATTTGGTTTGATGTTCAATTAGTTTTATGATTAGGGTTCAACTTGCTTTAGGGTTTTGATTAAAATTCAATTTTGTTTAGGTTTAGGGTTTTTTTTTGTTTATTGTTATAGAAATAAGTTTTAATTTTTCAAGTGTTATGGGTAGGGTTTAATTTGGTTTGAGGTTTGGATTTAGCTTTGTCTACTATTAGGTTTAAGATTCAATTTGGTTTATTTTTAGTTTTAAGATTAACATTTTTGTTTAAAGATAATAATTTCATTTGGTTCAAAGTTAAGGTTGTTATTTATATAAGCTTATACAATGAGGTTTGGGTTTGATTATGTCTAAGGTTATGTTTTTAAAGGGTTAGGGTTTTATTTGATTGTATGTCTTGTTGGATTACTTATGGAAAGTAAAGAACTAAGAGTGGAGGGGTGATTCAGTAGTCCAAAAACTTTTATCAACTTATTTTGAACATTTACCAAATTATTAGCTTTGCATGAAATATTAACAAATATATAAATCAACACATAAGCATAACTCTGAATAGAATTGATTTGGAATCACCTCTATTTGTGTAAGTGTGTGGGGAAAATGTAAGATTCACTCCTAAATCCAAATTCCCAAAGGAGAGATCCAATTTGATCAACCAAGAGGTTAATACACAATTGAATCAATCTATGAAGAATATGAAAGAGAGAGAGAGAGAGAGAGAGAGAGAGAGAGAGAGAGAAACCCTATACTTCCCTATAGTTGGATCAAGCTTGAAATTTGAAATAATTGAAGTGCAAATACTAACCTTGAATTAGGGCAGATCTGAAAAATGCTGAATTCTGGCCTTTGTACGAACTTTCTGAAGATTTTATCATTTGTTCTAGACTGGAAATGTCGAGGCGGACAAAACCCAGAAATATTTTCTCCAAATTCACACAAGTCAACTTTGACCTTTTAAAAGGTCAAAGACCACATTATTTATTTAAAGTCTGATTCCAATTCTGTTTGTAGATCCTGAAAGATTGCCACAAAGGGTATCCGAATTCACTCTTAGATCCAAGATTTTACACCTGTACCTACAATAAAATGGGGGTTTTTGGTTGTATGGGGGGTTTGCCTTGGTCAAACCCCAATTTAGGAATTAACCTTGAAATTGAATTGAAAAATATTGTGCATAAACAAAGTAATTGAAACAAATCACCTCGCTTATGTTGAAGTCCTTGTAGAGGATTCGAATCCTCAAATCCACAAGTAAGAATGCTTCAATGAATGTAGGATGTCTCCAATCAATGGTATTTTGATCTTCAACACCAATCTTGATTTGATCTTTGCATATAAGAAGGTTTGAATGAATGGAGAAGGATGAATCTTCAAGGGGGCTCCAAAGAGATTGAATCCTTCAATAGCTAACAATAGAACTCCTTGATGGATGAATACTTGAACACTTGAATTTTTAAAGACTTGCTTGCACTTGAGAGCTCTAGATACTTGATTGAGAAAACTTGATGTCCGAGTGATCAAGAAAACTTGATGTTCGAGTGATGTGAAAATGAGAGAGGAAGGCCTCCTTTTATAGTGATCTAGGGCACACTCCTCTAGATGGGCCACCTTGAAGAATTAAATCCCAATTAGGTCCTTACCTTTAGAAAATATACCTGATTAAATACAATTAAAGGATTTACCATTTCAGAGCCTGAAACAGCCGACCCGGAAGCAGAGAAATAACTTTCCTAAAAGCCAAATTGCAAACATTTGAAATTTGAAATCCTAGTGGGAAGAGGTCAAGGTTGAGGTCAACCCTGACGTAGTTAGGGTCAAGGTCAACTTTGACCTCAAACCCTAACTTTGTCAGGATTTGCAGTAGAGGTTCCAGGAGATGCCAGAAACTTAGAAATTGATATCTGAACAGGACCCAGTGTCAGGAACAGACAAAAAATCCTTTGTTTGATGTGATGAAGGTCTAGGAAGTCTCATTTTTGAACCCTACCTAGAAAATAGAACCATGGAAGAGGGAAAATCAGGAAAGTCCTTAAGACCTTAACCCTAATTTCACTTAGAATGAAGAAATCAAGTGTGGAGAAGTGGAAAGCGGGGAGAAAGCCAAATACATGCAAAGACCCAATCAAGGCACTTAACATGACCCCAAATCACTTACTCAGAGGGATAAACTCTCTTATCATGGAAGTGCTTCCATTTTAAGACGATACATTAAGCCCCCACTTTAGCAAGAGTATGGACTCGATGCAAACTCTTGGTAAAGGAGATAAAAATAACAAGATAATCTTATCGTAATCTAAGGGACAAAGAGAAATCCCAAGCCCCCAGGGACTCAAGTCTTCATCGAATCTTAGATCATAGATAAGAGAAACATCTCTAAAGAGAAAAAGAAAAAGTGTGATTACCTCGCCCAATGAGAAATTACATCCCATTGTGAACCACACAGGAAAAAGGTGCAACTGGAAAGATGGAATTGAACCACCTAGTGAATGTGGCCACTCACTAGTCAACCCATCAAGGATTTATCCTTAGGAATATTCTATTCCATAAGAATAAAAATAAAAAACAAAAGAGATCTAGTCTTAAGGACACTTCCGACCTTAAGGGATCACAATATATGTGTATTTGAAATTGGAGGGATCAAGAGATCCTAATATAAATCCATACTTTAAGGATTAGTTCTTAATCCAAAAAGAAAGATTGAAAAGTAAATTTAAAGTGCGTGTCTTCCTCAGGATTTAGCAACTTATGTGTGTTACCTTTAGAAGATTTAGCATGTTTTGAATTTTTCATCTGTGTGTGTGTGTGTGTAATAAGTGAGCATAGTGTATGCCCCTACATTAAAGGCATTACTGACACTGTAACAGGAGCAATGGCTTTAACGGAAACATAAACAACTCCAATGATTACGTTTCCACGTCGAGATGCCCCCAGACGAAGACAAATCAAGGGAAATAACACAGAAACATACAGAGAACATGGAAGGGATCTACCCACCATGGGGTCAGTATGATCATAAGATAATATATATATATATATGATATTATTGCAAATGAATTGACATCATTCCCCAAAGGAAGTAGAACTACAATTACAAAGGAGGAAATATCACATAAGATATACGAAGAAGAATCTTTTCGGACCATGACATGGAGACCAAAAAGATTTAGTGCTACTAGATCTCGAATCCAAGTAGATTACACAAGGAAACATTTACGAACAATAGCACAGTTACAACATAACATTGAACAACACATAGAAGAATAGAGATGCATATAGAGGAATTTGAACAATAGTTTCAATTCCTTCATCACCTTGTACCAACTGAGTAACAAGGATCGTATAAAAGAATCTAACAACATTTAGCAATCACATTACGGGAGAAGCACAATACAGCGGGCAAACACACAACAAAGCTACCACGAAGGACAAGCTGCTCAAGCATGCCGCCTACTTTCCCCATCTCATTGTATATCATTTAGGGTAGGTGGGTAACTCGCAAGAGGGACTATATCCAATATAGTAGGAATGATAGCCAGTTCCAAACAAGGATCCTCTTGAGAATCACTATGTTTGACACTAGGTGTAAGATTTAATTGAGATGAAAGCATATGTGGCAAATCAATGTCAATGTCAATAGTCTCATATTCATCATTAACATTATCAGTATCATCAAGAGTATCTTCTTCATCCAAATTAATCAAAATAGGATCTAAGATATGAATAGAATCATCATAATCATGCATGTGAACATCATTATTAGTAACAACATTATCCATAGGTGTATCCATAGAAAGTAGAGATCTTTTAGCTTTAGCATGAGCATGATGCTTTTTACAACGTTCATTAGCCGATCAGTTAAGTTTTGATTTATTTGAAATAGGTTGAGAACTAGGAAGAACAATCACAAGATCCTTCACAGGTTTTGTAGGAAGATCAATAGGATTATCAACCATAGGAGAAACAATCACAGGATCTTTGATAGGTTTGGTAGGAGGAACTTGATTAACAAAACTAGAAGCCATAATTAAAGGAGGTATCGAAGGTGTAGGTAAAAGACCATGATTAAAATCCATAGGAGGTATGCTTAATTTAAGAATCTTACGATGCTTATAAGCTTGATACGATTGAAAAAAATTATCAGGGCGAGGAGGACATGAATGAG
Organism: Chamaecyparis obtusa; assembly: GCA_027943335.1. Taxonomy (NCBI): domain Eukaryota; kingdom Viridiplantae; phylum Streptophyta; class Pinopsida; order Cupressales; family Cupressaceae; genus Chamaecyparis; species Chamaecyparis obtusa. The sequence goes on from BSBK01003871.1 coordinate 24,130, forward strand.
GTAAGGAAGGCCAAAAGAAATCCAGAGCAACACAATCTCTAGGCCTAGAAGGTTGATATAGACTATGATTGATCATTTTCACTTCACCATCATGAATGAACTTAAGAGACTTGTGTATAGGTGAAGCAACAACATGCATGGCAGTTAACCAAGGCAAACCTAGCTTAACTTGAAATTGATTAGAAGTAGGAACCACAACAAAGGTAGTGTTCACAAGTTTTCCAAAAAGTTCAACCGGTAAAGTAATAGAACCAAATGAGGGATAAAGAAAACCATTACAAGTTTGAATCCACACATTTGATGTATCATAGAAGTCTCATTGTAAGCTTTTCATAAAAAGATTTTCTTCAGTGATAACATTGACTAAGGAGGTAGGATAAACAAGAAACCATGAGTAGGTATCTGAGCAACCCTAGCAGCAATGTAAAGGGGACCATCAGGAGCCTTAATAATCTCAGAGTCATCAAAGGTAATAAAAAGTTCCCGAGGTCTTTTATTCTTGAATTGTTGTCGAGGTTTAGGTTGAGGTTTCACTTTAGGTTTAGGTTTAACTCGAGGTTGAGATTGAACTTGAGGTGAAGGTTGAGGTTGAAGTTGAGATTGAGGTGGAGATATAGACAGATCAACATGCTCCACTTGATTAACAACATGAGTAAGATCATCCATCTTGGAATCATACACAATTTCCTGAGTAGATGATTGAGCAATAGTATTAGTATCATGCGTAGGTAAGGGATTCATATAGATTTGAAGGTTTTGATTAGGAGGAGAGACAAATTGATTCCCACTACTATCCAAATTATCAATAGATAAAGCTTTAGCATCAATGAGATCTTGGACCTTATGTTTTAAAGAATAACATCTCTCAGTATCATGACCATTCTGACGATGATATTGACAAAAAGCATTTTGATCAAAAGATTTAGATGTAATCATAGTAGGTAAAAGAGGTCGAATAGGAGGTAAAGTAATCATATTAGCAGCTAACAACCTATTCATAATAGCATGTAAAGTTTCAGAAAGAGGAGTAAACATACGATTTAATCGAAAAGTAATGGATGCAGAAGTGGCATTATGAGATGCAACAACAACATGATTAGCAACTGCATTCGCTGGTTTGTTTATCTTGACATAATTGTTGAATTTTTTAAACTTGTTTGGATTAGGAGCAGCATCACTCTTATCAATGGGAACAGGAGCCATTGGAGTGTTGCTCTCAAACTGACTCACTTGTAATTGATAATGATGAAGCACTGCACAAAGTTGTTGAAAAGAGGTAAATTCAGTAAGCAGAATCTTATCTCTAATATCCTTTTGCAAATTTGAAATAAACATACGTTGAATATCAATATCAGGAATAGGATAAGAAATCTGAGCATGCAAATGCTTAAATCTACCAATAAATTCAGTTAAATTTTCTTTAGCACTTTGTTTACAATGCATTAAATCAGTCAAAGACACTTGCGGGCCAATGTTGTTTTGAAATTGTTGAATAAAGACATTAGCAAGTTGTGGAAAAGAATCAATTGAATAAGGAGGCAAGGACCAATACCATTGTAAGGCCTTGTCACAAAAGGTTCGAGCAAACAGTTTGGCTAAAATCCTATGGTCATGAGCATAATCACTACAAAGGATTTGGAATATTTTAACATGATGAAAATGATCTCCTTTTCCATTATAATTCTCAAGACGAGGCATATCGACTTCCTGAGGAACAGGAGTTCGGATAATATCCCAGGGCAAAGGACTTCCCATGTCACATGTAGGAATACTAAACTTGTTTTGAGTTAAGGAAGCAAGTTATTGTTGTAAGGATGATACAGTTTGAGCCAAATTGATGATGGTGGAATCATTAGAGGAAATAGGAGGAGTAGCAACATTAGACACACTAGGTAAAGTGTAAGAAGCTATAGGAATAGAAGACACAACTGGAGGAACACTAGGAACTACAGTTGAAAGTAGAGTGGAATAAGTGAAAGGAACACTGTGATATGAAGGTTGTGATGTAGGAAGGGACACGGGAGGAACACTCATAGGAATAGAGGGAACCGTCACAGTCACCAAAGGAGGAGTATAGATAGGAATACTAGGTAAAGGATTAGAAGGAGGTTCAACACTAGTGATAGGAGCAGTGAAACCTAAATCATGAGCCTCTTGAGTTAAAGGTTTAAAATTGGAATGCACAAGATGAGTAATACCACGCAAGAGGTTAACACCTTGATCACTATCACGGAGAACTTTCTGAAGAGCCTCTATAGCTTGAATAGAATCTTGACCATGGTTTTCTTGAAGAAGCCAATTACCCATTTTATCAAGTTCAGTGGAAAGTTTTTGGACTTGTTCAGGAGGAACCCTTAAAGCATCATCCTCATCATGAGATGAGTGAGAAGAGTTCTGCTCCATAGTAGGATTAGAATCATGAAGAATCAAGTTATCATTGGGGATCCTAAGGAAAGTAGAAGATTCATGCTCAAAGGCACCCATGAGTCTACGACTTCTTCTAATCGGAATGTTATAAGTAGGACTAGTGGTAGTAAAGCTCATAAACCAATATAATGCAAATGAACTAAACTAAAAACACATAAAGCATAAATATGAAATCTATTTAGCATGCAAGATCAATCACAAAAGACAAATCTAATACTAACAAGATAAAAGAAAATCTAACACCAAAAAGAAAGAGAGTAAGCATGTCGGGTTCACCAAAATGAATAGAAGTAATTTGGAATCACCTCTATTTGTGTAAGTGTGTGGGGAAAATGTAAGATTCACTCCTAAATCCAAATTCCCAAAGGAGAGATCTAATTTGATCAACCAAGAGGTTAATACACAATTGAATCAATCTATGAAGAATATGAAAGAGAGAGAGAAACCCTATACTTCCCTATAGTTGGATCAAGCTTGAAATCTGAAATAATTGAAGTGCAAATACTAACCTTGAATTAGGGAAGATCTAGAAAATGCTAAATTCTGGCCTTTGTATGAACTTTCTGAAGATTTCATCACCTATTATGCACTGGAAATGTCGAGGCGGACAAAACCCAGAAATATTTTCTCCAAATTCACACAAGTCAACTTTGACCTTTTAAAAGGTCAAAGACCACATTATTTATTTAAAGTCTGATTCCAATTCTGTTTGTAGATCCTGAAAGATTGCCACAAAGGGTATCCGAATTCACTCTTAGATCCAAGATTTCACACCTGTACCTACAATAAAATGGGGGTTTTTGGTTGTATGGGGGGTTTGCCTTGGTCAAACCCCAATTTAGGAATTAACCTTGAAATTGAATTGAAAAATATTGTGCATAAACAAAGTAATTGAAACAAATCACCTCGCTTATGTTGAAGTCCTTGTAGAGGATTCGAATCCTCAAATCCACAAGTAAGAATGCTTCAATGAATGTAGGATGTCTCCAATCAATGGTATTTTGATCTTCAACACCAATCTTGATTTGATCTTTGCATATAAGAAGGTTTGAATGAATGGAGAAGGATGAATCTTCAAGGGGGCTCCAAAGAGATTGAATCCTTCAATAGCTAACAATAGAACTCCTTGATGGATGAATACTTGAACACTTGAATTTTTAAAGACTTGCTTGCACTTGAGAGCTCTAGATACTTGATTGAGAAAACTTGATGTCCGAGTGATCAAGAAAACTTGATGTTCGAGTGATGTGAAAATGAGAGAGGAAGGCCTCCTTTTATAGTGATATAGGGTACACTCCTCTAGATGGGACACCTCAAAGAATTAAATCCCAATTAGGTCCTTACCTTTAGAAAATATACCTTGATTAAATACAATTAAAGGATTTACCATTTTGGAGCTTGAAACAGTGGACCCGAAAGCGGAGAAATAACTTTCCCGAAAGCCAAATTGCCAACATTTGAAATTTGAAATCCTGGCGGGAAGAGGTCAAGGTGGAGGTCAACCCTGACCTGGTTAGGGTTGAGGTTGACTTTGACCTCAAACCCTAACTTTGTCAGGATTTGCAACAGAGATTCCAGGAGATGCCAGAAACTTAGAAATTAATATCTGAACAGGACCCAGTGTCAGGAACAGACAAAAAATCCTCTATTTGATGTGATGAAGGACTAGGAAGTCTCATTTCTGAACCCTGCCTAGAAAATAGAACCATGGAAGAGGGAAAATCAGGAAAGTCCTTAAGACCTTAACCCTAATTTCACCTAGAATGAAGAAATCAAGTGCGGAGAAGAAGTGGAAAGCAGGGAGAAAGCCAAATACATGCAAAGACCCAATCAAGGCACTTAACATGACCCCAAATCACTTACTCGGAGGGCTAAACACTCTTATCATGGAAGTGCTTCCATTTTAAGATGATACAAACTCATAACACCATGATTTTTGGTCTCACAGAAACCCTTGGTCAAAGGGAAAAACTGTGACGGGGATGGTACCCACAATCCTTCACTATTACAGTAAAAAGGTTTACTCAGTCAGAGCTACCAAATTTAGCTATTTCTGATAGCTTACCCTGTTAAGAGCATTTACCTTGCTAGGAGTACAAAGACTTATTCAGTCTACCTTGCTAAAGGATTCTACAACTCTAATCTAAGAGATGTAGCCTGTTAAAGGATTTATAACTTGAGACCTATTAGAGCCCACTCGGTTAAGGGATTTTACAATTTTGATTACACTATAAACTAGTACTAAAAATATTTTTAATGATGCATAAAAAAATACTTGTCAAACTCAATATGCTCAATATCATATTACCTCATTATGTATTTCAATCACACTTCAATTTATGTACTCGGTAGCCTTAACTCTGATTCACATTCATAATTATTCTCTTACTATTATGTTACTCAATAGCTTCTCTTCTCTTCATCACCTTCACAATCTTCTCTATCTGATCATCACCTTTTCTCTGCAATTTCTCTTCTCTTCTCTCCGATCTTCATACACTGATCCTTTTATACTTGATCTAGAAGTGGTGGAAATGCTCTATATTATTCTCCTTAAATGGTACTAGCATTTGTTACATCTCTAATGTATATATTCCACTTAATTTTCATTGGTGGATATTACCTTGTAATCATGTAAAAGCATCTTGTTTATATCTCCAATGATTTACCAAATAATCTTCTTGGAATATATAAAATAGTTTATGCTCGGTGTCCAGATTCAATGTATCTAACATAATCTGTTATGTTGACTTGTGTTACTCAGTAACACATTTTATTCTTACTTAGTAACATGTGTACTCGGCTCAATAACTGGCTTTCTTTTTTACTCAATAACTATTGTGACTCGGTAACTGTTTGGTGCCTACCTTGCTTTGCTCGGTACTTGTTTCTTATTTCCCTTTACTGAAATTGTCTTTTCCTTTACCAGCTAACTTGTTTACTTTACCAACTAAATTTGACAATCAATATGACTTTAACAAAACTAATGACAACAAAATAAATCTTTAGGAGTATCAATCTCCCCCTTTGGCATTAGTTTGGCATATTTGTTAAAAACTTCAAAGTCATCAAAATTTTGTGTTCTTAATCAAAATTTGACCATGTACATGTATAAATTTTTGGTATAACTTATAGCTCCATAATTCCTTATAACTCTCCATAACTCCCCATGTGACAATAATTCCTATGCACATAACTCATTATAACTAATATTATATCCCCCTTATATACATATATCTATCCCATTGATTTGATTTGATTAAAATAACAATACAAATTTGATAATTGTTAGGTTTAATTTCTTATATTGTTTGATTAGGTTTAGGGTTAGGGTTCAATTTACTTTAGTGTTAAAATAGGCTTAATGTTAGGGTTCAATTTGTTTTAGTGTAAGGCCAGGGTATAATTTGGGTTAGGGTCAGTGTTTAATTTGGTTTGATGCTCAATAAGGTTTATGATTAGGGTTCGTCTTACTTTAGGGTTATGATCATAGTTCATTTTGGTTTAGTTTTAGGGTTTAAATTTAATTTTGTATATTATTAGGGAACTAACTTTTGAGTTTTTTAGTGTGGTGGGTAGGGATTAATTTGGTTGAGTATTTGGATTTAGTTTTATTTATTATTAGGTTTAAGATTCAATTTGGTTTATTTTTAGTTTGAAGATTAATAATTTGTTTAAAGGTTAGAATTACACTAGGCTCAAAGTTAAGGTTGGTATTTATTTAAGCTTATGGATTGAGGTTAGGTTTTAATTAGGTTTAAGGTTATGTTTTAAAAGGGTTGGAATTTTATTTGATTCCATCTCCTTTCCTCTCCTTATATATATCTCTTCACCCTCTATCATTCTTGCTACAATTTATCTCTCCTATTTTATACCACTCTTTCTCCCATTTCTCTCCCTCTCTCCCTATTGCCCTCTCTTTATATATCTCTCTATTTCTATATAAAAATATTTATTTCTATCCCTCCCTCACTTCCTCCCTGTCTCCCAACCCATCTATCCACATTCACCACTTCACAAATAAAAGACTTACCAAAATTATGAAGATCTTCAAAGTTCTATATACTTTCTATTTCCTAGTAAGAAATTTACTCTTTACCAAGGTTCTAATTCAAAAGTTAAAAATCACATGAGAAAAATATTATTTTGATCCATGTATAACCCTAGATTTATAATCTCCACATTAAACCTCCTAATTTGATGCAACAATAAGTGAGAGGAGAATATTTTAATAATAAAAATATTAACTAACATCAATTTAATAAATTTAAAACTCTATAAAATAAACATTTAGGATAAATCATTCCTCTCTCTCTCTCTCTCTCTCTCTCTCTCTCTCTCTCTCTCTCTCTCTCTCTCTCTCTCTCTCTCTCTCTCTCTCTCTCAGGCCATGGAGAGAGGTAGGCTTTAAAGCATGATTGGTGTGCCATTAAATCAACATGCATAAGTAGTTAAAGTTGGAATGGGGAGAAAATTGACTTTAAATTGTAGTCGTCGATACAAAGAAATCAACGGTATTGAACAAGATTCAAAATCATTCCACCAAGCTCAATAAAATTTTGTCACTTCATACTTTTATTCCATGTCCCAACAAACCACTACACTAAGAAGAGAATTGATACATTAGATGCCACATCAAACATAGTGGCGCATTAAAACATTTGAACACTCCCACCGCGCCACCAATTGAATGAAAACAAAACCTTGGGACCACCACTTTGTCCATTCATCTTAGCTAACTAGAGTGGACCCAACATCACCACTCAATGACATGATGAAGGAGAAATGAACTCCCACCATGCCACATCATAAAAAACTCCTAAGCATAAATAAATCATTGGGTAGTGCATTGAGACTGAAGGAATCTCTCAACGCACCATCGCATGCCAACTTAGATAACACGACGTAGCTTGGTAACAACCTCTTAACCAATAAATTATCCATGTGCATTTATAAATGGGTTAAGTTGTCGTGCAAGGGGAAAATACTTAGGCACAATGACACCCGGGGTAAGAATTGTTTTTCAGAGAAGCAGTGAGACTTCATGGTTTGCCAAAGACCATAGTTTCAGATCGGGACACTAAGTTTATTGGATATTTCTGGCGAACATTGTGGAAGAAGTTGAAGACAGATTTGAAGTTCAGTTCATCACATCACCCACAGACTGATGGACAGACAGAGGTGGTGAATAGGAGTTTGGGAAATCTGCTGAGATGTTTGGTTGGGGATAAGCCAACAGGATGGGATTTGATTTTACCACAGGCAGAATTTGCATACAATAATTCTGTCAACAGAAGCACTGGTAAATCACCATTCCAGATTGTATATGGAAGTAGTCCAAGAAATGCATCTGAGTTGAGAAAGATAGATAAAGGAGAAATAAGTAGTGCTAAAGCTGAGGATTTTGCAGAACACTTGAAGAACATCCATGAAGAGGTGAGGAAGCATATTACCAAGATGAATGCACAGTATAAGGCTAAGGCAGATGAGAAAAGGAGGTATAAGAAATTTCAGGTTGGTGATGAAGTCATGGTTCATTTGCGGAAGGAGCGGTTTCCAGTTGGTACATATAACAAGTTGAAAATGAAGAAGTTTGGACCATGTAAGATATTGAAGAAGCATGATTCAGGAAACGCATACGAGGTAGAATTGCCTAGTGAGCTGAATATTTCACCAGTGTTTAACATTTCAGATCTGACAGAGTATCATGAAGGAGGTTTTGAAGATGAGATCACAACAGCACAGTGGAGTATTCCAGCAACTAGTTCAGACACTAAGGAGATCGAAGACATACTGGACAGTTGTGTTGGTAGAAGCACAAGGAATAGGACATATGAAGAGTATTTGGTCAAATGGAAAGGACGACCTGTAGAAGATTCATCGTGGCTAACAAAGGAGGAGGTTAACCGTCTTGGTTTTCCTCTGCACACTTGAGTCGTGACAAGGTCACTTCTCAAATTACCCCGGGTGTCTGATGCAGGAGCATCCTGGGTGTAAGAGCAATCTTGCATCACCCAAAAATATTTCTGTTTTTGTATTCAATAAGGGCTATTTTGTGCAGAGCTGCTATTTATGGAAAGTTACTATTTTTGGTAATTTTCGTATGTGCTCAGAATGATCTTATTTCTTTCTTGGAGGTTCATTTTGGTCATATAAGTCTGCCAGTAAAGTTTCATTGCCAGATCAAGTGTATATTGGAAGATATTGAAGATTTTCGGTATTGGCAGCAGGGTACAGAAACTTCAAACTCAGTTTTGAAGGCTTTAGAGGCCCCGGATGAGGTCAAAAATTTGGGTGACGGGTGCTTGCGTGGGTTAAGCCTGTAGAGCGCTTCGTGGCGTTTCCGAAATGGGGTTATAATAGCCGATCGGGTCAACTGGTGATGACTTATGGTCTTCGGAAGTTGGGCCACCTGAAATGGCGAAAAATAATTTTCTTCAAAATTTCTGTTCGGGTTTCAAAGGTTATCTTGAGCCGACTATGATGTAATAAAATGTAAAATAAAATAATTCTAAGTTTGGTCGGCCTTATTGGCTAAAATTCTGGAACCTTCCCAGGCGGTGGATAATTGCCTATATAAGGAAGGTTGTATTATTGTCTTAGGCAGTTCAGAATAGTTCTGGGTAGTAGATCTGGGTATTGATTCGAGGCTTTGTCCTACAGAATATTGTAAGGGAATGCCCATGTGGCTTTGCATATTGTAATTCTGAAAGTTTGTAATTCCACATTTGTGGAGATAATAAGAAGCCAATTTTCTGTTCTTGCATATTGTTGTTGTTTCTCTATTTCTGTTATGTGTTTGTGGTATTAAGGGGAGCACCCTTCATCAACATGGTTGTAAGATATTAAAAAAAATGACCATAAAAGGGGAAATCGACGAGGTTGTAAACTTTAACAAGGGGGGCAGTCAAACAATTAGCATTAACCTTGAAATATAACACTTAAAGAACTTCAACCTGGTAAACAAGTCAACACAAGAATATAAGTTGGATCATATTAGAATTGGTTCTATTCTAAACATGTTGATGAATTCAGTTGAGAGGTGGGTCTTAACTGCAAATATACATTCATAGGAAGAAAATGAAGTAAAATGACTTGGTTTTTATAATTTTTTTGTTACCGAAAGTCTGCAATGTAAGGAATAATGCCACATATCCTTGGTAACATAGTCATATATCAAATGAAACCAACATTAATCATGCATGCTCTTCTAAATGTTAGTGTCTTCACAAACATTCAACTACATCTAACCATGCATCATTCTTATAGAATTGTTGTTATTTCTTCAAACTATTGCAACATATAAACATGAATTTAATCTTTTCCTTGATTTAATACCTTGTACTAATCAACTACAACAATGAAATAATATGCTCTACAATAATCATACATAATTACCAGATTCATATAAGTGATTCAAGAAATGTTTAAATCTCTACTTTAGAGATCTCTAGAATTACTCTCACAATTGGTAACACAAAGAAATAGAGAAATAAAAATTCCTTGAGTCAATTTGTAAATGATATTTTCAATTAGTTTCTTTAGAAGGATTCATACATTTCATTTAATACAAGACTTTGTCATTTCTATTTCTGCAAAAAGACCTATTACATAAACTATGCTACTTGTCCATGTACAAATAATTTTTAAAGCCCATACGATTGGCCTTAGTATTCCTTTTATAGACACAAAAAATATTGCAACAAGCTACATGTCATATCCCATATATTTTGTTACTAACCACCACTAGCCAGTCATAGATTACTATGAGAAGGAAAATAAGGGAATTTCGATAGTAATCACTAACTTCAATAGGCCTTCTCATTTTATAATGATGTTCAAACCACATATTTGATCCAATCTAAACTCTTCAATAGGCTGAAAAAGTTCACTCCCAACAGATCCACTATCTCAAAATATTAGAAGAAGCACTAGTATTGTATTTTTTTTATACCATATTGTTTCAACATTACATGTAGAGTTTTATGCCTAATATAAACATTCTAATTTATCACCTCAAATTACACTCATGAAATCACTATTGTTTTCCCCAAATCACTATAATGCATCTAAAATGTTTTAATCTCTTCTTTGAATAAAACTAGTAAACACATTATACATTCGTGAAATTATCATGAAACAAATTTGGCTATTATGAATAAACTAACTTATGTAAAAGAAATAAAATAGAGTAGGAGACAATATTGAAATTATATTTTCAATTAATTTCTTCAGAAGCATTCATGTACATCTCATTTAATACAAGACTTTGTCATTTCTATTTTTGCAAAAAGACCTATTACATGAACTACTCTACTTGTCCCTGTACAAAGAATTACTAGAACCTATAAGAATGGCCTCGATATTCCTTTTATAGACACAAGGAATGCAACAAGCTACAGGCTAGAGTATTCATTTTATATTCTACTACCAACTTCCACTAGTTGATATCATAGAATATATTTTCCAAATTAAGGTTTTTACCTCTGTTTGTGTCCTTGAGTGAAACTGATTGACTAAAATCTAGAGGAGGATAAAGTGCTTCCATAGATTTAATTAAGATTGTGAGCCATGCCATTATCACCAATGGGTGGTTATTGAGGCATAAAATGCCAGAATGCAAAATTCTCACCATCTTCTCTCGTGGGAGATGGATTTGAAAATACAACACAAGGAGAAACAAATGACTAAAAACTCCCATCTGTTGTGTCTACACCCAGAATTTTCTTTGCCTCCATCCCAACAAATGGAACCAAAGTAGTAATTTGAGAGATCAGAATTATTTGGAAGCTATACCCAGAGCTTTTAGTATCTCTACGATTACCGAAGGTAAATTCAGTATCTCTATGATTGCAAATTTATTATCAACTAGTTCACCACCATGATCTGTGTATATCTCTTGCAACATGGCTTGGTTTAACCCCTTTTTTTTATAGTAAAATCCCTATGTAGCCTCAAAAATCTTGATGCAGGAGCATCTTGGGTTTCTTGGCGATCTTGAATCAACCCAAGAAAAATATTTATTTCATATTTTCCTATTAGCTCAGTCTTTGAGTTTCTTTCAGTGTTCCTTCAGTTTGGATCTTTTTTTGTTGTGCACCTCATGAAGTATTTATGGTATCATGTTTCACCTTCACCTAGGTTCGCATGTTAATTTGATACTTCACGATTGAGATCTTGTGGATTCTTGGTGGGTTCTATTTTGTCTTCATGTTTAACAATCAGTTGGAGTTTTCCTATCTCATGAAGGAATTTCCTAATCAACAAAGCTTCTTGGCTCATTTCTCGATGTTGCTACACTTGTGGCTAACCTACTTGATGGATCACACATCATGTTTCATCTATTTGAGGGAGATAATTATGATTTGGGTCTTGACCTATACTTGTAACATGTTTTCTTGTTCTTGGAGAATGCAATATTTCTCAGGTTGACTTGATGCCTATGAAGGCTTTACAAGATGTTGTAATTGATCATTAGGGAGGCATTGCTACTTTTAGTTAAGAATAAGATAACCCCTTTGAAGGTTAGGAGATAGGATTTCTTTGCATAATTAGGTTTGTATGCCTAGCATGTAAGACTACATGTTGTTGAATGTTTGTAATGATTTTCTATTAATGTGAAGGTTAATATGGCATATCTCTCAATTGTTATTTTTTTTTCCATTGTGTAACTCTTGCTACAAAGATTGGAAAAATTTCTTTGAGGTCCTTTTGTCCTTGGCTACACCAAGTGGTATCAGAGCAAGTTTCAGTCCTTGAAGAAATGATCTCTATTCCTGATTGTTTTGAAGCCCTAGATTGATTTTTGTTGGGTGGCAGAGATATGATCTGACCTACAATTGCAAAGGATTTGTACAAGATGGTTTGTTGAAGAAGGGATGTAGATACAACCATGATGGACATGTTGAGACAAATTGTAGCTAGGCTTGAAGCTATGGAAATGACCTATAAAAGAGGTCTCCATGTTGATGATGTGAGTGATGATGAAGAAGTTGAGGAAGAAGATGCACTAGAACTTGATCATGTAGATGGAAGACTCCTAAGGTCCATAACCAAAGTGAATGCAAAACCCCATTTTAATCCACCTGATTATGATGGCAAGTTAGATTCAGATGAGTTTCTTGATTGGATCACATACATGGAAAATTACTTTGAAGTTGAAGGCACACATGAAGCTAAGAAGGTAAAATATGCCTGTACAAAGTTGAGAGGTCACACATCCTTGTGGTGGGATCATTTGTAGATTAATAGGAAAAGAAGAGGCAAGGATAAAATCAAGTCATGGAATAAGATGGTGAATAAATTGAAGGCTAAGTTCTTACCAGCTAATTACCAGGTGAATTTGTTTAGGAAGATGCAAAACCTAAAGCAAAAAGGATCTTAGTGTAAAAGAGTATACTAAGGAATTTTACAAATTAGATATAAGATTTGGTCATACAAATGATGACGTTGAAAGGGTTTCAAGGTATCTAAATGGTTCGAGTTCATATATTCAAGATTATATTAGTTTGATTAAATTATATAGTGTAGAAGAAGCTTATCAGTATGCCCTGAAAGTTGAAGAAAAGTTGAACAAAAGACATGACCAAAGACAAAGAGGAAGAGGTGGAAGTTTTTAGGGAGGAAGAACATTTGCTAGTAGAGGAAGAACTTTTGTAGATTGGAACAAAGAAAAGACATAATTCAAAGAAGAGGGATCATATCGAAGAGATGAACAAAATTTTCATAGAGGTGTTGGATCAAGTAGTTATAGGAGAGATGGCAAAAGAATATTTAGAGGAACCTGTTTCAAATGTGGAGGAGAAGGTCACTGAGCTTTTGAATGCACCCAAGGAAATTGAAAGAAGAAAATAGAGAATAAAGGTACATCTGCTTATGTGGAGGAAGAGCCTACTAAATCTTTGAATCAACCAAAAGATGGAGAAGCCCTAATGGTTAGGAGAGTCCTATGTCATGGAGAAATGGATCAAGAGGAGTTGTTGAGAAAGAGTTTGTTCAAAACAAGATGTAAAGTTGAAGGAAAATGTTACAAAGTGGTCATTCACAGAGGTAGTTCAAATAATATATCCTCTGAAGAGTTGGTGAGCAAGTTGAAGTTGCAAATATTTAAGCATCCCAAACCCTATTAGATTGCATGGATAAAGAATGATCATAAGGTACTAGTAAGTGAGCAATGCCTAGTGAAATTAAAGACTGGAAATTATCATGATGAAGTTCTTTGTGATATTATGCCTATGGATGTCTGTCATATATTGTTGGGTAGACCATGACAGTATGATAGACAAGCTTTGCATGATGCAAGGAGGAATATGTATACTATTGTTGCAAATGGGATGAAACAAGTATTTATGTCTTTGATATAAAATCCTAAGAGTGAGTTTTGTACCAGTGTTAGAGTTTTTTAAGTTGAAGGAAGGAAATTCTTGGATGGTTTGAAAAGTGATAGTATGTGTTATGATGTGATTCCTAAGAAATGTAATTTGGAATTAGAAGAGGAACAACCTAAGGGAATAGAAGAGTTTTTGATAGAGTATGAATATATTATATTAGAGAATGTAATTGATGGATTGCCACCCATGAGAAGCATCAGTCATTGCATGGATATAATTTTGGGAACTAGTTTGCCAAACAAAGCAATACACAAAATGAAACCTGCAGAGAATGAGGAATTGAACAAGTAAGTGAAATAGTTATTCAAGAAATATTTGATCAGAGAAAGTTTGAGTCCTTGTGTAGTACCAACTGTGTTGTAACCTGAGAAGAATGGAGAGTGGAGGATGTTTATTGATTAAAGAGCCATAAACTAGATCACGATGAAGTATAGGTTTCATTTGCTGAGAATGTATGATATAATGGATTGCTTGAGTGGAGCTAAGTATTTCACAAAGATTGATTTGAGGAGTGAATATCATCATATCAGAATCAGAGAAGGAGATGAGTGGAAGATTGCATTCAAAACAAATAAAGAATTGTATGAGTGGTTAGTGATGTCTTTTAGATTGACCAATGCACCTAGTACTTTCATGAGGTTGATGAATGAGGTATTGAATAAATTCTTGGGAAAGTTTGTGGTTGTTTATCTTGATGACATTTTGATTTTCAGTAAGAATAAAGAGGACCATTTGTTGCACCTGAGACAAGTGTTGCAGAGATTAAGAGAAGAGAAGTTGTTGATAAACATCAAGAATGTTATTTTATGAAAGAAGAGATAGTATATTTGGGATTTGTGATTTTAGTTGTTGGATTGAAGATGGATCCTAAGAAGGTTAAAATAATTATTGAATGGCCTACACCTGAAAATGTTGGAGAGGTAAGATCGTTTCATGGACTAGATAGCTTCTATCGAAAGTTCATTAGGAATTTTAGTTTGGTTTGAAGTCCTATGACTGAGACAATGAGAGGGGATAAGAAGGATTTCAAGTGGACACATGGAGCACAAAAGAGTTTTGAATTGTTGAAGAAAAAGGTAACTGAACAAACTGTGTTAGATTTACCTAATTTCAATAAAGTATTTCAAGTGGGTTGTGATACAAGTAGAAGTGTAATTGGAGTAGTATTAACACAAGAAGGTAGACCAGTTGCTTATTTCGGTGAGAATTTGAATGATGCTAAGAGAATATATTCAGTTTATGATCAAGAATTTTATGCTATATTTCAAGCTCTGAAGTAGTGGAGACCTTATCTATTGCATAAGGATTTGTGTTGTACATCAATCATCAAGCGTTGCAATATTTAAACAGTCAAGGTAAGTTGAATCAGAGACACATGAGATGGGTTGAGTTCTTGCAAAGTTATACATTTTTGTTGAAGAGTAAGAGTGGTAAGTCAAATAAGGTTGCTAATTATTTGAGTACACGAAGGGATTTTCTAAATGAGATGAGGGTTGAAGTGCTTGTGTTTGACGAGTTGAGGAACTTGTATGAGGATGACCCTAATTTTACAGAACCTTGGAAAGCTTGCAGAGAACCTGTTGTAGTAAACTGAATCAAATGGTTGGACTATTTCATTCAGGAAGGTATGTTATTTAGAGGATCTTAGTTATGTATACCTAGGAGTTCAATGAAGGGTAACCTAATTAGAAATGGATTGTGATGGATTAGATGGGCATTTTGGCATTAATAATACAATGGATTTGGTGAAGGAGAATTACTTTTGGCCTCAAATTCATAAGGATTTAAGGAAGTCTGTTTAGAGCTATAGAATTTGTCAAGTTTCTTATAAGGGAGGTAGTTAGAATGTGGGATTGTATACACCTTTGATAATGCCATCTAGACCTTGGGAAGACATTAACATGGATCTTGTACTTGGTTATCCTAAGACATAAAGAGGCAATGATTCTATATTTTTGGTACTAGATAGATTTTCCAAGATGTCACATTTAATACCTTGTAAGAAGACTACAAATGCAATACATGTAGCAGATTTATTTTTCAAAGAGGTTGTGAGATTGCACAGGTTACCTAAAATCATAGTTTTAGACAGAGATAGTAAGTTTGTTGGTTACTTTTGGAGGACACTTCGGAAAAAGATGAATATTGATTTAAATTTTAGTTGTACATTTCATCCAAAAAAAATGGACAAATAGAGGTATTAAATAGAAGCTTGGGAAATTTATCGAGCTATTTGGTTGGAGATAAGATTGAGAATTGGGATTTAGTCCTAGGTCAAGCAAAGTTTGCATATAAAAATTCGGTGAATAGGAGTACAAGAAGACACCATTTGAGATAGTTACATGGATGAATCCTAAAGGAGTATCAAAATCGAGGGATATCAGTCATAAAGTCAAGAGGAATGCAAAATTAGAGGAATTTGTAGAGTTTATGAAGTCGTTGCATGATGAAGTCAACAAAATTTGGAGAAAATGAATCAAATGTATAAGGAGAGAGTGGATGTGAAGAGGAAACACACATAATTTCAAGTAGGGGATGAAGTGATGATATATTTGAAGAAGGGTAGATTTATTGTAGGAACATATAATAAGCTAAAGATGGGGAAGTTTGGACTGTGTAGAATCTTGAGGAGATTTGATTCAGGGAATGCTTATGAAGTGGAGTTTCCAAATGACATGGATATGTTGCCTAGATTTAATGTTTTGGATTTGTATGAGTATCATGAGATAGATTTTAGTGAGAATGATGGATCAGATGTTGAGAAACAATATCCTTAGAAGTAGACGGATAAAATAGAAGAGATTTTGAATAGCAAAATTGGAAGAAGTACAAAAGGGAAGCAATATAAGGAATATCTTGACAAATGGAAGGATAAACTAATTGAAGATTCTTTGTAGATTTATCAGACTGAGGTTAATCATCTTGGTTTTCCTTTAGCCCCATAAAAGTGAGAGGCTTACTTTTTAATAATCTAGAGTGTCTGGTGTAGGAGCATCTTGGGTTTCTTGGCAATCTTGCATCAACCCAAAAAATTATTTCTTTCTTGTTTTCCTGTTAGCTCAGTCTTTGAGTTTCTTTCAGCGTTCCTTCATTTTGGATCTCTTGTTGTCACACACCTCATGGAGTATTCTTGGCATCATGTTTCACCTTCACCTAGGTTCACACCTCAAATCACTACTTCACAATTGAGATCTCATGGATTCGTGGTGGGTTCTATCTATTCTTCATGTTTAACAGTCAATTGGAGTTTTCTAATCTTGCAAGGAATTTCCCGTTCATTGAAGCCTCTTGGCTCATTTCTAGATGTTACTACACCTGTGCCTGACCTACTTGAGGGAGTACACATCATGTTTCATCTATTTGAGGGAGATCCTTATGATTTGGGTCTTGACCTATATTTGTAACACATTTTCCTGTTCTTGGAGAATACAATCTTTCTCAAGTTGAATTGATGCTTGTTTAGACTTTATAAGTTATTGTAATTGATCCTCAGGGAGACAATGCTAGTTTTAGTTAAGAATAAAATAACCTCTTTGAAGGTTAGAATATAAGATTTCTTTGTATAATTAGGCTTGTATTCTTGGCATGTAAGACTGCATATTGCAGAATGTTTGTAATGATTTTTTATTATCGAGAAGGTTGATCTGGCATATCTCTCAATTGTTATTTGTTTTTTCCATAGCGTAACTCTTGCTGCAAGGATTGGACACACTTCTTCGAGGTTCCTCCATCCTTGCCTGCACCAAAGCACCATCCTTAGCAATCAAACAAAGAAACACTCCCTTCCAATCGTGAACAACCCAAATTTAGACAACACACACAACTCATTCTACATTTATCCCTTCCTATATTTAAGATATGTCTCACACTTTCAAACTGGAAAAAAAGAAGCAAAAAGTATCTAAATATTTGCACCTATCCCAACAGCTGCAAGACCTGTCATTGTGGCCTTTTCCCTTCGTTATAGAAAGTTAAATGTGACGCTTAAAAGGTTGGGCAATAAGGGAATGATTTTTAGATTAGAAAATACAACGCTCCATCAATCATGACATCTCTTCTTAGATTCTTCCTACTACCACTTTTTTCTTTAATATATTGTCAAATAATTTTGACCATTTAGACACAACATTCTTATAGCTTACATGGTGCCACATGGCAACCAATCATTTTCTCAGACCCTACACTCACTACTCCACGTAATAAGTTGCAAGGACATGACAAGGGAACACCATAACATCTTAATCTTCCTTGCAAGATCACAAACTTTAAACATTTCCCCTACTAATCACTGCGAGGATGCGACAAACCTTTATAGTCATCACAAATATCCACTAGCGGGATCGCAGGTCCAATTGATGGTCTTAAAAATAATGCGAGGATGTGATAAGAAAATTTCATTTACCTTTTAACATCTTCAATTATTGACACATGGCAAACCATCGCTTCCCCGCAAGCTAAAGGTACTAATTGTCTGATCAAGTCACAAGGACACGATAACACTTTTATCACTGTCCAAAGATTGTCGCGCAACCTCAAAACCACTAGTTGTCATCTGTCTTAACCATCACAAGGGCGCAATACAACAACCTCCCAACATCCACCTGTCCAACCGCAACCTCATATCATCTATTGCTAAAATAACTTAACGTCCACGAGGGTGCGATAAACACTTAAAACATGTGCAAAAAACAAGGGGTAAGTTATTGTAAATAGGAAAAATATTAAAGTGTTAGGCTAGGACATAAGAGTTATATGGACATAAGATAAGGTCATGAAATAATGACCAAAATATTTTGACATTAAATCAAAGGAATATTCTAACCATGAACACACTAGGGAAATCAAATATGACGAGCTAACAAATAGTCACTTTAACATAGCACCTAAGTATGCACCCACTCCTTCAATATACGTACATTTAGGCGTCAATGTAAGCGCCAATATCAGTGAAAATACAGATGTTGCATAACACCTAAATTTGCACTAGACTCTTCTACTAGGCATAATGAACACTATGAGCAGCGCCAACCAGATGAATAACACCTATGTTTCAAAAAAATAGAGGAAAAATACATTAAAACACTGTGTGGAAGCAAAACATAGAGAAAAAGGGAGCTAATAATAGGGATTTTTGTAGTATATGTCACCTATCTCTTTATCTACTTTGCTTTCCCTCTTTATACCACCTCTCTCCCCTTCCTCTTTCTCTACATATCTCTTTCCCATTGTCTTACTATATATCTCTATCACTCTCTCTTTTCTCATAAACATTTATACTTCATCTCCCCCCATTTTTCTCCTCATCTCTACTTCTCCATCTCTTCTTATCTCTATATGTCTATCTATAGATATCTTCCCGCCCCCCCCTCTCTCTATAGATCTATGTATCTATGTCTTTTTGCCTCTATATATTTCTCCATATTTCTTCTTCCATATCCCCATCTATCTCTATGTCATTATCATTCCATCTCTCTACCCTTATATATCTCATTCTCTCTACCTCCATATATTGTTTCCTATCTCTATATTTATATTTTCATGTCTCCCTCTCACATCCCTCTCCCTTTTCCTCCATATCTATCTATCTCCTCCTTTCCATCTCTCCCTCTCTATCTCCCTACCACACTCTACCTTATTTCTCCCTCTACCTCTCTTATCTCTCGATCTATTTCTCCCTCTACCTCTCTTATCTCTCGATCTATTTCTCTCCCTATGTCTTCATACCTCCCTCTATCTTCCTCTCTTCCTCTATATCTCTACACATGTATCCCTCTTTCCCCCGCCCTCTCTCTACCTCTTCTTACACCTCTATACCTATAAATTTTTTCCTTTCTATCTCCATCTCTCCATTTATCTCTACCTTTCTATCTCTCCATGTCCCTATACCCCTTTATCTCTCCCTCTCTCCACCCATCTCTCTATATCACTTCTTAACATGATATTTATCTTTCTATCTATGTCCCTTACTCCCTATCACTATATTTATCCCTTCCTCTCCTTCTCTCCATATCCCTCTTCCCATCCCTATCCATCTCCATCTCTATCACTATCTTCCTCTTTATATATATCCCCTCTCTATCTCCTTACCCCCCTCTCTCACTCCTCCCTCCGTTATCTCTCCCTTGCTCTCATTCTCTCTCTGTTGCAAAAATAACATGAGCTTGTTGGTAATTGAGCCTAATTATCTTCCTAGTTCAAAGCTTTTGTTTTAACCATGTTTAGATCCTTGTAAGTGTATGCATAGTTGATTTGATGCCATCAATTCTCCATTTAGACCTTTGTTGCACAAACAACATTATTTGCTAAATGTCTTACCAATTGACTTTTTTTACATCACAAGTCTCTACAAAATAAATATCAAAATATTTCTTAATTGACCTTCCACACCCCTTCGGTGTACCCATTACATAGCAAGGTGCAATTTCAAGTTAGAATGAAGACAATTTGTTCTCATAAGTTATTGATTCACAATGATTGTAAAGGTACAAAAAATCATGCTTGCACATGTTGAACATTAAATCCTTTGATTATAAACATGTGGATGTGTCAATATCTACATATGTAGGGTTTGCAACTCTAAATTTGTGTGAAATTAGCACAACTTGAATTAATAACATTGATTTGGACATGCATCGTGCCATATGGACCCAATTTAATCTTGTAATAATAAATGGCATTGAGATTGATCATTCTTAAAGACCCTAATAAGAATACCCTCTTAAGCCTTGTCGAGCTTGAAGTGTGAAATAGGCTTTTGTCATGTTAAGTTGGGATTTTTACATTGAGCATTATATCACCTTATTTGTCAATGTATGGCATTAAACTTGCTTGCAATTGTTGTAAAATTACTCCACATTAGAATAAATCATTGGTAGTTGGTTGTGGATAGATTATCATTGTTGAAGAAAGAGAGTTCTATAACATATATTGAAGATTATCATATTATGCAATTAAAGTGTGCACATTGATTGTGCTTGTGATACATTAAATGTTGATGCCCCGTGTTGGAAACACTTACATCATGATTATGATTGTAATTTAAACTACAATTCAATACTTTATTTTTTGTGTCATCTGATTTTGCTGAGTATTTTTATGTTTGATTGCATGGTTAAACAATCCTATATTAGACCATGTAGCCATAACTACATTAGAGCTTTAACTAAAGCAACAAATAATAGATTTAGAAATGAGATCAATTCCTTGAACTAAGTGACGATGATATAAAGCTAGTGTAATATAATTTACCAACTTTCCTATAAAATATACCATCTTACACACACATATATTAAATACAACTTAACCATTACATACTAAAAAATAATCTTCAAACTCACAAATTCAAATTAATAGATTTAAAAATAAATATAATTTTTTATAAGTAAATATTAATAAGATTGAAATTAAACAATATCATTTACTAACTTCCATATGAAACAGACTAATATTATATAATTTTACTTTTTTTATTGGACAAAGAAAACTTAAATTAGAATTACAATACTATAAAAAATAAAACGAGTGTAACAACAACGTTACTAAGAGGACAACAATATAACTCTTAGTGATGAAAAGATCATTACATATCAATACATAGACTGAACTTAATTTTTTCACAACTGTAGCAATGGAGAAATAATTTCTGACATGAAACTAGAGTTGAAAAGGAGGTGACATTATAACATAGCATGATTTCATAAAGCACTTCCCAAGGCTTCAAAATGGAAAAGATGCAATCTACCAATCAACTAGAAATCCCATTTGTTTGAGTCTTTTCTATACTCGCTGCAAAGACAAGTAGTGAATGATCTAAGATGATGTGTATTTTTGGCTTGTAGATTAGCTACAACATCACGAATAGAGGAAACAAGCCATCATTAGAGTTAACAAATTGGAGCATATTGTTTGAATTTCTATTTCCAATGGGAGAAAAGAGTGGGACAAGGCAACTTGACATCGAATCTTCCAAATATATTTAATAATAATAAGCCTACAAGAGTTAGAAATCATGTTATGGGCATTAGAGGATCCAAAAAGAGTGGGTTTCTATGACCATGTGAAATGGAAGAGAGTTGGTATGGAGGTTTTAAGGGCAATCCATTACAATCTCACATGAGAACAAAGCCAAAAATAATGTATTAAAGATTCTTCTTTACCATATAAGGGGCAATATGGCAGTAGAATGAGGAATTTAAGACGAGATCCCACTTGAAGTTTGGCATGGAGGAGTTTCCAAGCAGTAATTAATTACGATTGGGCATCAACTTTGGTTTTCGAGATTTGAAGACTAAGTTTATTGCAATGGGCATGACTTCAACTACATTTCCAAAGAGTGTTGAGACAGTGATAGATGACCAAGCTAGGAACAAGTTGCTTATACAACAATTTGAGAGGAAAGATTCTAATGTTGTTTCCATTAGGCCACTTCCAATCCTTCAAAAAGTTTGAATGACTGCAAGATGAAATAAGGATAGAGAGATTAGGAGGTACCAGATTTTGGATTTTTGTCATTGCCACCTTGTCTCTATAGCTTACGTTAAAACACTGTTTGAGTTGAGGCCACAATTTTCAAGTAAAGTTTGAGGAGTCCCAAAGGTCCATGAATCTCGAATGCCTTTTTTGAAAAGTCACTTAGCTTTGAACTTGGAAATCCTTGCCAAAGGGCTACCATTTTCTTGGATTAATCTGCTCCATCATATTGAAGAAGTTACAAAACTTGATCCGTGGCTAAAAGATTGATCATACCAAGATAACTTACTTGAAACTAGTTGTCAAGCCTTCCAAATATAGTTGAGGGGAGCTGAACCATGAAGTTTCAAAAATGAGGCTAGGAGAATCTTATCATTCCAGTGAATTATACTCCAAGAATTACTGGCTATGGTTGTTTGAATTCTATATTTGATTAGACTTTTCCAAGGAGCATTCCCTTCTAAGGCTATGCTAATCCATTTGGCTGAAAGGAAAATCCCTTGAGTGTAAGGGTCTATGATACCCAATCATCCCTTATCCTTTGGAAGGATACAATGAGAGCATGACGAAATAGGAATACCTTTTTGGTTGCCCCATTTGGACCAAATAAAGTTATGAATGAGATGCGTAAGCCAATTATATCAAGCTTTAGAAGGTAGCCAAGATGAAGAGATGTAAACATGACTTGCTAAGAGAATTTTATTAGCCACTTGTATACGAACAACCATGGATAAGAAGCGGTTTGACCAAGCCAACAATTTGGATTTAAATTTAATTAAAAACCATCTCCACATATCTTTCTGTGAAACTCCAATTCTAAAAGGTATACCAAGATATTTGGTAATGACTCCATGTTTTATCTCCTTTAGTGCATTTGGAATCCATGGGTGATGAAGGATGGGATGAGTCATCCAAAATTCAATTTTGTGATTAGCAAGTTTTGAACTTGAAACTGTACAATAGTAATCAAGGACATCCAACATATTATTGACATCCTCAGTTGAGTTTTGTATAAAAATCATGTCGTCATCTGCAAAATGGGAGTTAAGTGTTGTCATGTTTCTAGGGAGGGAGATGCCATGAATAAGGTGGGTCGCTTGTGCATGTTGAAGGAGATAAACAAGGGCATCAACAAAGAAGACATAAAGGAATGAAGCAAGATGACAACCTTTGCATATTGATTTTTGAAGAGAGAATTGTGGGGAGAGGGTTCCATTTATTGCCAATCTAACATTTGCATCCATGAACAACATACAAACATGGGCACAAAAATTAGGACCAAATCCCAACCAATGAAGCATATTAAGCATAAAAGGCCATCTTATACGATCATAGGCTCTATCAAAATGCTTTATCAAAATCAAATTTTACTTGATTTGGGCACCTATAATTTCTAGCTTTGTTCAATTAAAAATTCCCACACAAAATACCATATGGGTAATGCGATTTTCCAAGTTGTAAATGTCCAGGCTACAATATTACGAGGGACGTTTATTTTCCCTCCGAAATATAAACCCGCCAAAATCTTATAAACATGTCCCACAGGTTGCTAAATTAAATCCGATTTAAAAGTGTCCTCGCGTCCGTTCCCGCGTTCAGCACAATGCCAAAATTTTGTGCGCACAAATACATCTAAAGTTCTCCATATGCTCATTCATATCCATTCTGGGCAAATTTGGCAGCCATTGGCGAGTCCTTCAAAGCTGTTAGCCAAAGATACTAGGTCTTAGCTGAAAAGAAAGTCAACAACTAGGGTTTTTAGTTCTTATAAAATGGATACATCAAATCCTGCTGTAATTGTGAATGGAGAAGTCATCAGGAGGTACATTGGTAGAAGAGTAAGGTGCGTAGTCAGGGTTGTAAGAAGTGAAGGAGGAGTTTTGTTGGGCCAGACTTCAGATGGCCATCAAGTATCTGTAAAACAAGCGCCTCCCGCACTATCTTTGTCGCAGTTTGTGGAAGTCATTGGTGTTGCAGAGAGCGAAAGTGCAATTAGAGCAGAAATTTGTACCAATTTTGGCGACAAATTTGGTAAGTTCTGCGTGAATTTCTTTTTTTCTAATAGTTTTATTAATAAAAATAAAATATCCTTATGGGAGGAGGTTTTGCCTCGTTTGTTGGGTACACCCATTTTAAATTGAATATCGTCGTCTACCGTGCATTGACAAAATGTTTCTCTCGTTCTCTGGGTGGTCCTTTGCCTGGTCTGTGGGTGTAGCACATCCTGAATTGGATGGGCCTATTTACTCAGTTTAATGGTCTAATATTACGCGTATTAATGTGCACCACATTGCTTGGGTATTTGGACATCGACGTGGTTTCAATGTGATATCTTGCTACTTGAGATCATTTTCTCCAACCATGTATGCAAAATTTATGGTCTGGGATTTCGTTGTGTTGTTGAGGTTGTGTTAAATGAGTGTAGGTTAACTCCTGGGCTAATTACAGGAGTCTACAGCTATGGCTCTGTAATTTCATGGAGTGTAATTAGCTTACATGAAAATTCATCTGGTAAAAGCCTGAAATCTTAAACAAACCAGAGAGGGTTCTAACGACACTGCTTGTTCTATCATCGTATTCAATCATTGGTCGCCGGTATTGTTCAAATGCTTTTTTGTACTAATTACAGATTACCGAAACCTTAAATAGTTCTTTATTAGACTATGAACTGTGTGATATTAACTAGCTTTTTATTTTTGTTTTAATTTTGAGGGCGGGTCAAGGATGGGTAAGAAATAAGCACCTTCTTTGGCAATATAACTTGAGGTTGTTCCATGCTTTGTCATTTGTTTTCGGTTATAACTTGCTATCTCACTCTCTCGAACCTTATGCCCTAATTTTATAGTCTGGATCTTTGCTGTTTCGGTGAGGTTGTGGTAAATTAGTGCAAAATAACCTTTGGGCTGTCTTCTAGAGTTAAATGGAGGCCTGCTTTTTACATCAGATTGTAACTATGTCTCTGTGATTTTATGGATTACTATTAGTTTACATATGAATGCCTCTGATAAAGCCTGCAATTATAAATTGACCAGTGATAATTATACTCACATTGCGTCGTCTGTCATCATTTTTGATTAGGGGTTTCTGGTATTTTTCAGATGCTTTTTGAAAATTTTAACTGACTAGAGGTTGCAGAAACTTTAAAAAGCTCTTTCTTAGATTATGATGTGTGGGACATTAATGTATTGTTATTTGAATTTAGGGGATGGGACAAGAATGTATAAGAAATAAGTTTTTTTTTAAAAATTTAATTTGAGCTTGTTTTTAACGTTTTCTTTGCATTTAGTACTTGTTTTAGGGCTTTGCAATTGGTCTGTGGGCTGTCTTCTTATTTTCAAATTGGCGAAACTTATAGTTTTGGGGGCATTGCACTTTGGAGTGTGTTGGATGCAGTATTGTACCCAATGCCTGTTAATGATTATAGCATCAGTCGGATAATAATTAATATGATTTTATTATATATATTACAAATGAATGAAATATTAATATTATGAGAATAGATTAAATAAATGCACACACACACACACACACATATATATTCACAGTTGAGAAAATTAATATAATCTCATATTATAATTATTCATCAAATGATATACTTATCGTTTTTTATTATTATCGATTTGGTATCAATGATGAATACCGCTCAAATTAAGTATCGGGTTACTGATACAGTCGCTGTTCATGTTTAACATGTATCAGCTTACTTGTCACTGATTATGTATTGATTGGATTAGTCTTATGACTAATCTATACTAATCGTTTGACAGTCATCGTATGATTTCAGAAATATATTATCCTGATCGTTAAAATGATAAACGATTTGTGCAATGATAAAACACCGATTGATATCGGTTATGAAGGGTTACATCGCAGTGAATGTAGAGGCATGCCGATAGGGTGACATGTCTCTACAAGTAGAGACATGTCATTCTATTGACATGTCTCTACTTAGATATATATAATCCTTTGCGTTGAACGATAAAGAACAAGTATATAATAGAAAAATAATACAAGTCTCTCTCTTCTCCAATCTGCAGAATATTAATATAATATAATTTAGATATATTTGCAGAATATTGTTACAATATAATTATATATATATTGAGTTAATATAGAAAATTTAAAGGCCATACATTCTTGATCCAAATTTAACATGGTATCAGAGCAAGGTTCCTTCGTTGAAGCCCAACCGCTTGAAGGAAGTTCCAATTAGATTGAAGGAAGATCAAGATCAGATTTTTTGGAAATCTCAGAATGGCAAATGGATTGAGACTAGAAGACAGACTTGAAGGTGCCTCTGATTTTGAATCATGGAAACTTCGAATGATGTTGGTATTAAGGAAGAATGACTTGAAGACAATAATAGAGAATCCTTGTAAACCTAATGAAAATGATGACGAGAATAAATGGGAAAAAGATAATACTAGAGCAATGGAATTATTAGTGGATGGAGTGAAAAATCATCTACTACTTGTCATCACAAAGTTAGACTCTGCTTATGACATGTTCAAAGCCCTGGAAAACATGTTTGAGATCAACAGCACCAGCAAAATTCTTACTCTTAAAAATCAACTCTCTAATATTAAAATGAGTACAGGAGAGACTATCACCTCATATTTTGAGGATAACAGAATTAAGAAATCAACTCTCTTCTATTGGTCACATTTATGATAATAAGGAGTTATCTATGATAACCCTAAATGGGCTCCCTATCTCATGGGAAAACTTTAGACAAGGAGTAAGTGCTTGCACCAAACTCCCCAAATTTGATCGACTAAAAGCTGATTGCATTCGAGAAAAGTACAACCTGAAATCCAGAGGAGTCTTGGAATCCACTAAAGAAGATGTTCAGGCTCTCGTCACTAGTTCAAAAAGGAAAAAGGGCAAGAAGTATGATCAACAACCGTTCAAGAAACCAAGAGACTATTGTTCAATGCAATGTTTTAGATGTGACAAATATGGTCATAGCGCAAGAAAGTGTACTAACAGACTTAGAATGCAAGCTTCCCTTGCTGAAGTAAATAATTCAAATGTACGTTCAGAGAAATGTTTATTTTAAATGGAATTCAAGTTACCGTATGATTGAGAGGGAGTTCACTGATAAAGATAAGAACACTTCTAAGGTAAACTTGTAATGATTATTGATTATTATGTTAATGTTATTTTATATTTATATGGGCCTTGTGTAAATCATAAGGAAGTGATGACTTCCAAATGATTATCACTTGTATTTGTTAAAGTTATTGGAAAGTGATGATCTTGCAATAACTTTTCTATTGTGATAGATATTTTTTGTGATAATTAAATGTATCTTACTTGTGGATAGAATCGCTGATGGAGGCAATCCACACCGAGGCTTTGCGTTTGTGAATAGAATCGCCGATGGAGGCAATTCACATGAGAGTTTGTGGATAGAATCGCCAATGGAGGCAATCCACACAGGAGCTTGTGGATAGAATTGTCGATGGAGGCAATCCACACCATAGCTTATGAGTTTGTGGATAGAATTGCCGATGGAGGCAATCCACACAGGAGCTTGTGGATTGAATCGCCGATGGAGGCAATCCACTTGGGAACTGTGCATAGAATCGCCGATGGAGGCAATCCACCTGGGAACTAACTTTCACAATTTATGAACTTATTGTGATTTACATTATTATCTTCCCTAGCTAAGAGGGAGTGTTAATGATTATAGCATCAGTCGGATAATAATTAATATGATTTTATTATATATATTACAAATGAATGAGATATTGATATTATGAGAATAGATTAAATAAATGCACACACACACACACACACACATATTCACAGTTGAGAAAATTAATATAATCTCATATTATTAATATAATTATTCATCAAATGATATACTTATCGTTTTCTATTATTATCGATTTGGTATCAATGATTAATACCGCTCAAATTAAGTATCGGGTTACTGATACAGTCGCTGTTCATGTTTTACATGTATCAGCTTACTTGTCACCGATTATGTATTGATTGGATTAGTCTTATGACTAATCTATACTAATTGTTTGACAATCATCGTATGATTTCAAAAATATATTATCTTGATCGTTAAAATGATAAACGATTTGTGCAATGATAAAACACCGATTGATATCGATTATGAAGGGTTACATCGCAGTGAATGTAGAGGCATGTTGATAGGGTGACATGTCTCTACATGTAGAGACATGTCATTCTATCGACATGTCTCTACTTAGATATATATAATCCTTTGCGTTGAACGATAAAGAACAAGTATATAATAGAAAAATAATACAAGTCTCTCTCTTCTCCAATCTGCAGAATATTAATATAATATAATTTAGATATATTTGCAGAATATTGTTACAATATAATTATATATATATATTGAGTTAATATAGAAAATTTAAAGGCCATACATTCTTGATCCAAATTTAACAATGCCAACACATTTATCATGTCTTGTTAGGTTTGAACCTGGTGTGCTCTTTTGGAAACCTAGTTTTGTTCATCACTCGAACTCATATCGTTTGATCTGTGAATTGCTGTATTGTGGTGTGGTTAATATTTTGAATATAATTTGCTATGTAAAGTATGTCTTATCATTCCATGCTAATTGTTAATGACTTTATTGTTTTGTGGTTTTTGTTTGTTTATATTTATTTTTTAAATCATTCATAATATTGGTTGCAATAAATGACACTTAGTATGTGAAATGGTTTAATGAGGATTGTGTATTAATTTTTGATAAATTTTTAAAACGAGTTCAGTAAATATGGGTTGATGCTTTCCCTTGAGATTGTAGGTCATTTTATTAAGGTGTGCTATTGTTTGTTTATTTATGCTAATAATATTTTCTATTGTCTTGCTCTGAGATTATTCTCACCTGATTGTGATTTTGTTATGTTCTTTAAAGTTTGTATATGATATCTGTTTAATTGTTATGCAGGGAATTGTTTCGGATTGTTGTTGTGTGGTTTCTAAGCTATCTTTTTAATTTCCTTATGGTTTTACATTATTTTTCTCCTCATCTTCTAGGAAAGTTGGCTTGGGTTTGATATTGGTGATGTTGTTTTTGTTCCTTCACTATTTGACTCTTCTTATGGTTTGATTCTTCATGCCTTATGTGCATTCATGTGTATGATCCATGCCGTAAATGTATTTATGCGTATGCATTATGTCTCACATATATTTATGTGCTTACTCCATGCCTA
Organism: Chamaecyparis obtusa; assembly: GCA_027943335.1. Lineage (NCBI taxonomy): Eukaryota > Viridiplantae > Streptophyta > Pinopsida > Cupressales > Cupressaceae > Chamaecyparis > Chamaecyparis obtusa. The sequence continues at coordinate 53,621 of BSBK01003871.1, forward strand.
ATGTATTTGCAGCATACCTAATCATTCTAGAGTCTACAAGAGCTTTTGAATGCTGCCTTGAAATCTGACCTTGTCAAGAAAGTAAATAGATGCTTTTAGGTACATATTTAGTGGTGTTTTACAAAAACCCTGTCATTCCCCACCTAGGGCTAGTGCAAATTGCAGGAATAATAAGCCGACCTAGGGTTTAAGTGCAAATAATGAAGGATAATCCCCAGATAACTATGAGCGGACCCCCTTATTAAGTCCTATGCTGGCTGACCTCATTATCATTTCAAATACAAAAAGGCATGTAAAAAGACTAGGGCAGTGATTCTACTGTTAAAAAAAGGCGGTTAACCTAATCAGTGGTTAAGATTCTAACAGCAGCAATTACAATTATTGGAGCAAAGATCATTTATATAGGCAGCGATTAATAGGTCATTCTAGCTGACCTCCTATGGCATTAACATTTAGACTGACTAAGGTCTAAAAGCAAAGGGCTGACTAAGATTAGTTAAGAGGTTTTATGAGCAGTGAATATACAAGGAGCAGAGACTCATTTGGGAAGGTGTATGCCCCTTGCAAAAGAAGGGATGTGACTCCCCCATATTACAAGGTATGACTCTCTCTCCAAATGGGGGATATACAAAGGAGGAACAATTCATACAATAAGGCATCCATGGAAGAAAATAAGGGAAATCAGAACAGACTAGAAATACAAATATATACAGCAGATATAAGTCTTAAAAACAGTGAGTAATGAGTTGTAACAGTAATATTCTAAAGCAGAGGTTTTCCTAAATAAGAGCCAACAATATAAAGAAAGCAGCAATCAGATTAATAGATAGTGACAGTAAATTTGAAGTAGTAATCAATTTTCAATCAAACAAAGCCTACAGACTCAGAAATAAACAGCAGTTTGTTTATATGCTTAGCAGTATTGTAGTATGAAGTATAATGCCTAATGGTTTGGTTGATATTATTGGTCTTTCATTTGTTAGGAAGTGGAATATTACACATTGCTACTCTTATATCTATCTATCTATATATAATGCATACATATATATAACACACACACGCGCGTACGTATGTATGTATGATACTAATATTCTATCAATTGATATTTATGAATAGATGTGTTACAGCTTACTAACTTGCTGTTATACCTTGTTGCCAGCGGATAACTATAGACTTATTGATCTGTTCAATACAATTTGTAATCCCTGATTTGATGATCCCAGTTGGATGATGAGACTGCCTTTATAGATTATCTATTGTTAATGAAGGGTTGTAATAATTGAGACATGCCTCATGTCTTTTGTTTGATCACTGTCTTATTGTGCCTTTTCATAATCTTTTTCTAATCCCTGTTCATCTTAAACAATCAATCATTGTTTGACTAATCTTAAACTATATTTCTGACCATGTTGTCGATAACCACTGATAACTTGGTTATTACCACTCAATCCAAACTCTGATAAATTGATTGGGTAACAGAGGACACTGAGTTGTCAGTATCTGAAATGATAATGACATTCCGTTAATTGTCCTTCCAAAATGCTGATCAGTTGATTATGTATTGGAGACTTGTTCAATGGTTGGGTCATTGTTATTATGCCGATACTTGTTCGCTGGTCTATTTGTTTCTTATGAAGAGGTGTGACTTACACAATTGAAGATATAAAAGAGGAGATCAATTCAATTGAGAAGGGGGAAGGATGGAAAAACAAGATTTCAATCTATAATCAGAAGTGCAGATCAGATTGATATAAGGAAAAATTATAGACTTGTGCATTAACAAGTATTCAGTATGTCAATAGAGATAATGTTATTATGCATCTATATTCCTTAATGTATCCTTTGTGAAGATGTTAGTAAACTCTGTAAATTTATTATATTTCTTTAATTAATAAACAAGTTTATTTTTGTTCCCACGAGTGACCATATGAGAAAAGGAAAGGAAAGGTCCTTTTATAGCCCACGATACCAACAATATGTTTTTGGGTCTAGATATGGTGACAACAATATGGGACAATGATAATATCAAATAAGGGTCTTTTTTTATCCCTTCTTAAAGTTCCATAGCCAACTTGGAATGACAAACATAGTTGGAAAAATGCCAAGGTGTCTTCAATTTCTATGCAACATATTTTAATGGCAATGGTAGTACTTGACTTTGCAACTCCTTGTGGTGCTCCATTATACTCTTCATTGTTAATGTTTTTGAACCAGAATAGCAAACATAGAGCCGATATCTTAACCACAACACAAGAACAAAAGACACAGAGATTTACCTTGGGAAAACCCTCCTACTTGAAGGAAAAACCCAACCACACCTAGAAAAGATTCTCTTTATTAAGTTTCTCAAAACAAACTACAAAATCTTTGCTCCTTTCAAAGCCTTCAATACTCAATTATCACACATGATCAGAGTTCATAAAAAGACAAAGTATTGATGCAAACAAGTTACGATACACCAATCACTAGAATCTTAGTATGCAACATTTACACACAATTGGGAAAGATACATAATAGTATATGCTGCTCATGCACCCATCAAAGATCATAACTCAGGATACAATGAATGTTCTCTCTTCAGAATTATGAAGAATACACAAAATCCTCTGTAAGAAATCTAAAAGAACAGGAGCAATCCGTTTCTTTTAGCAACAATCATTGATATATATATGATTAGACAATCACTGTCTATCCAAGAAAATTGGAAGTTACATGAATGGTCACCACAAGAACGAAGACATCCATACATGATGCCAATGAGGATACAAAAATGGCTTTAGTAAATGTGAACTGACACTTGCAACAAAAATCAATCGGTGCCAATTGTAGAGTCCCTTGAAGAAGAGTAATCCTTAGCCATTATAGAACAAAATTGACGTCTTCAATAAAAATTGACAGTGACAAAGCATTCACGGTGACCTGGCAACAACGATATCATTGAATCGATGCCAATAATGCAAGAATCGATGACACTCATAAATAATGGGAAGCACTCCATATATCATTAATTATTGATGACTCTGCTAGTAGTTTAACATTCGCATGATGCAAAGATCTCTATCGCTGCTATAAAACTCAAGATTCATTCCTAACTGAGTTTATTCACACTTGTTCTCCTCCTTCATAAATGTGCAACTCCTTAAGCTTCTACTCAAAATCTTCGTAAAAATAAGTTAGAAAATCTTTTCAATTGCTTTTCTCCTTTCTCTTTGTGCCATTCTTGTAGTACCTTCTAGTATTTAATAGATGGAGAAGGGGATGCCATGCCTCATTTATGGCATGGTAGGAAACTCCCCACCTGTGCTCAAAGCATGCTTCCCTTGTTTATTTGTTCACATGTTTTTTCTCAATTTTATTTTAAATTATTTTATTTTATGCCCTTCCCATTTGACTAGCTTAGACCAACAATAAGAGCTAGATAATGGGGTGGATCGACCCTTCACTTCATGTTCATTATTTTTTTTTATATATAGGTTAGAACGATAAGTTTAGTTTATTATAATTACATTACAATTTAAATTAAGTTTTTATATTTGTCAAGGATACATTATTTAAAATTAAAATCGTCGTTATTTTATATTAATTATTAGTGGCAAGATATTTTTGAATTGAGAAGACAATGACATTTACATCTTCAATTGAATCGTCCAACTTGCATCATCTGAACCTTGCCATTAATGAATTGATTAGTCACACTGAATGATGGTTGTCTTAGAGGGATGTGGGAAATAATAAATATAGATAAATGCAATTGTATGATAACTAAAATTATTCTAACCAATGATAAGAAGGAAAATGAATTGAGTAAATACCTTTGTTACCCTATGTTTTGAGAATGGGGGGATGCTTTAGGGATGGGGATAGGAGGGAGCCATATTTTAAGGGATGACAAGGGATGACTATTAAAATGTATAAAATTTTAAAGATTGACTCAAGGCATGGACAATGACTAAGAGACTGTACAAAGACAAAGGGGTAGTGTATTCTCTATTTAAAATATAGAAAATTTCAAAATATATAAACTTTTCCTTTTGTCAAAATGTAAAAGCTTTATCTTGTCCTATCCTTGCTTCCTTGGGATGTTTAAGAGACATGGATGGCCCCATTTTGGTTGGGGACATGACCCTAGGTAACATAGGTAAATGCTCATGTTGTTGTTTGTCTTGATAATTACACATATATTGCTGATAGGTAATTGTATTTTTGTATTAGTGAATAATGAATATCTACCATGATGTTCAAGTTTGACAAATTGATATCTAATTGGTATATTGTAATTCAAATTTGTAATATATATGGTAGTTTTGTTTAACGCATGCATGATATGTGGTATTCTAAGCTTAATTCCTATCTTTAGGTTGCAAATAGTTTTTTTTTGATAACTTTGGTATGTTTTTTGCATGGATGAGCTTGAAATGAATCCAACCTCTTAGTTTTTTTGTTGTGTTGGCATCCTATACACATGTATGTGTGACTCTACTTGATTTTGATTTGGCACTTAGTTAATAGTCTCTTGTCAAAGATAAATGTAACAATAATAATTGTTATAAATTTTCATAGAGCCAAATTTTACTTAATAAATGACTTAATAATAATGGTCTTAGAGTCACTTGTAATTGATGCAAGAGCATTTGGGTCCACATGCAATTTCACATCACCAAAAATAGTTGCAAACTTTTTTTCGTTTGTAGCTTCTATGATCTTGCTTATCAGGAGGATCTATATGAAGTCAACAAGGTCTATTATGTGTTTTAGAATTGTAGCCATGGTACAAGTGTTCATTAATTGTTGTAGGACTTTTATAGGTTGATGTAGGATTAAATTAAACTACCAAGATTCAATTGCTTAGTGAGTTTGACCAATGTGCATTTCAAACATTTCTAGATTGCTTTCATAGGCATCCCCTCTTGAGTCGAAGGTAAAAGCCAACTAGTCGCAAAAGGACTACATCGCTAAGGTCTTTTGGTCATTGCGAGTCATTGGTTGCTTCCTAGCCCAAAAAGTGATGTGACATATTGATGAAAAGTACAAAAAGGATTGTATCTTGAAAATTATGACCCAATTCATCAAACTTGTTTGTAGGAGTGATCTTGATGGTATTTTAAGCAACATGGCCAACTTGATTACTAGATTTTAAAGCTTGTTATTTTTGTACCATAATCTTGAAAGTCATTTGGATCAAAGTTTTGTCAAATCAGAATTTACTCATTTTTTGGTTTCTTCTCATTATTGCGTTCCTGCCATCCCAAGAAAAATTTGTGGTAAAAGCATCAACAACTCAAAAGTTATTAGTGTTTTTCTCCTTCAAGCTCGTTGGGTTCTTAGTTGCAAAATGTGAAAGCATGGATAAATCATTTCTCACTGTGCATGTTGGTGGCAATAAATACAACAATATTAATTGTTGATAGCAATAAAAAGGCTCGAACAAACATGTTTACAAAGCTTAGAAACTTTGACAAGAAAACAAGTGGCAATTTTGTTTAGTTTTTAAAGTTGCTAATATAACCCCACAAAGCATGATTGGTAAGTTTGCTTGGTTTTCAAAGTTGCTGGTACCATTCGTGAATTATGTTTGTTTCTAAAGTGACAAGTGACTATGGTGAGTTGGTTCCTTGTAAAGGATTTGTTGCACTCATTTATCAACAAGTTAGCCAAGTTGTCTAAGTTTATGAAAAAGTCAATGCCTTAGAAACTTTGGTTTGATTAATAAGGGGATCGATGCATTGTCTTATTGCGAAGTTGGTTTGGTTTATAAAAGACATGATGCGCCAACTCATGAATAAGTTATTCAAGTCTCCAAAATTATTGATATGCTCAATCTAGTATCATTATTGGCAATTTGGCCATGTTGGAAAAATTGTGAAGGTGTTGATGCATTCTTTAATGTAAGAGTTAGTTATTGTAACTAACCTGGAAGCTGTTATAAACATCATGCTTGACCCATCAAATGCAATGTTTGCAATTTTCTCAAAAAATTAATTTGGTGAAATGGCTTTAAAAATTGTTAAGGAATGAAGCACATGGGATCACAAAAAGGCATGCAAAGTTTATTGAAAGAAATGCTTTAAAATACTGTCATTTCATGAAGTGCAATAATTGCAAGATTTGCAAAACATGGATTTGTTGGCAAGGTTTTAGAAATTCTCAACAAATACAATTGGCATTTATAGATCCAAATTCTTTGCCAATACCATCCCTGGCCTTGAGAACATGGAGTTTTGGAACAAGTTATGGACATTTGTCAAATCACAACAAAGGATTTTTTTGTTGTCAAATATTATAGTTGGAATTGCTTGCATAGAAGCATACACAAGGGCACCTATATTTTTTTACAAAGTAGTTCAAAGATATGTCATCTCATGGAATGCAATTAGCATAGGGAGTACAAAAGAAACATTTTAGAGTCATGCTTTGGTTCAACATAGACTACTCACAAGTTAGTTCCAAATTTAAGACATTAACTTAATGTTGTGGAAGCAAAAATAATGCAGGCAAAACGTATGACAAAGTTCCTCAACAATCCAAGTTGTGGCATATAGAGGATAGACAAGGCAAGTGAAGTGTTGGATAAAATGACTCAAAGAAATGCAATCTCACAACAATTGATGAGTGCATGGAATACATAAAATGGATTTGCTGGAAAGGTTTTAGAAACTCTCAAGCAAATGTGAGTAGTATTTGTGAAATCAATCTTACAACCTTTGCCAACATCATCCTTGCTTGCGTGAAATGGGAGCTTTTGAACAGGTTGTGGACATGCATGCCAAATGTGAAGACAATGAAAATTCACTTGAATTGTTTGATTGACTGTTGCAAAGAGATGTGATCTCAAGGAATGAAATGAAATGATTGCAAATAGTATGCAAAATGGGTTTTGCAAGGAAGCTCTCAAAATTTTTGAATGAATGTATGACTCTTGAACACATCCTAACATTTTTGACAATGGATTCAATGAAATACAAGCTATTATTTTGCATATGTTTCCTATCATAAAGTATAATCACATGATGTTTACATGCATAGAAGATACAAATGGGAGCTTTTGAACAGGTTGTGGACATGCATGCAAAATGTGAAGATAGAGACAATTCACTTGAATTGTTTGATCGATTGTTGCAAAGAGATGTAATCTCAAGGAATGAAATAAAACGATTGAAAATTGTATGCAAAATGGGTTTTGCAAGGAAGCTCTCAATTTTTTTGAATGAATGTATCACTCTTGAACACATCCTAATATTTTTGACGATGGATTCAATGAAATAGAAGCTATTATTTTGGACATGTTTCCTATCATAAAGTATAATCACACGATGTTTACTTCCATAGAATGTAATGACCCTTACTAGTAAGATCACTAAAAACCCCAAATCTGATCCGTGTCAATTCGTCAAACAGTTGACATGCACTTGAATGGTTTTGTTTGCAATGATGTGTTTCAAGGTGTTTATTTGTTTTTGGGTACCAAATGTTATTGAGATAACATTACCAATGTAGCAATGAAATACAATAGAGCAACAATGAAGTACACATCATTCAGATGATCACTGATTAATGACAACCAATGTAAATGCAACCATATCAACCCAGCTACCAATATATGATTCCAAAAGACTGTTCTCAGACTGTGTCAATAAATTTCAGATTACAATGCAATGACCTTTACAATATCATGACAATATGATCACTGCCTTTGCTTGCATACTAATCCAATACAATTATTATAGCAACAACCGAGAATGATGGACTGATTACATTTTCGTTAGAACCTACTGAGATATGGTAACCATGAAGTGAACAGTCACACATAACAGTGACTTACAAGGCACACAAATATGATAACAATATTGTATGAGACTGATTCACATATGACTGATAACACTAACCAGCTGATGCAAGAACAGTTCTATTCAGACCTGACTGTTACATACGATCCTTATGCATTTTTTAAACATTCAATACATCAACAAATTATCATGAGTGCACCTGGAAACCGCTGCCAAAGACCTGCTACCAATGCTGATGAAGAACGTTGCAAGGAAGACCCAAACTGTCCCTCGACAAGCTGCCGTACTGCCTGCAAGTACAGGGCTGTACCAGGCTGTACTGTACGGCTCTGATATAAAAAACAATGCCAAGTTTTGACTGCCGAAAATGATGGGGAATGAGACGCCTAGGATGTATAAGCACTCCCACAAATGCATACAAATTGATTCCAAGTAGATATGGAGATATGAGCAAAAACTTGATTCCAGGCCTTGGTGTAAAGAGTTTGAAAATGTGCAAAAATGTCTTCAATCCTTTGCCAAATCGATTCACCAATGCAATAGGTGAATACAAACCCTTATTCCAACCACAAACAAACCCTTACAACGAATTCTCAATGAAGTACCAATGAGATGGCTGAGTACCAACTCCAAATTTGCAACCCTTAAGTAGATATTTCACTACCTCAGTTATGCCAATCTAGGGGAGTGATTTGTTCCCAAAGATCGAATGGTATTTGTAGACCCAAAAGATTACAAATTGCTTCACAATGAAGAAGTAGAAGAAATCTCAAATCCAAGCATGTTCAAATGAGAGGCCCAGCCCTCTATTTATTCACTTTTTGGAGAAGTTGCTAAGAACTTCTAGAAACATCTTTTATAAAATCATATTATAATGCACTTTATAATAAAGTAACTTTATAATATAAAAAAGTGCAATCTCAATTTAAAATTATAACAATGTAGGCCCCAAAAGTCTCATAACTGAACGTAGGCTCCACTACAACTGCATGTAGGCCTCAAACTGGATGTAGGCTCTATCGAATGTAGGCTCTGTCAGCAATATGCAATCAAATGATCAGCACAATGACTCTCTCTCCAAATCATTTGCCTACGAGAGTCAATAATAGGCAAATCCGGCACGCAAAACGATGTCAGCCAAAATGGGGACATGACATAGAAGATACAATTTGCATAGTATACCTTGTAGAATATGAAAAGAAAGACATATTGCGTGTGTTGACCACTTGTGGCCATGCATGATTATCTCTTTGTGCTTCTTTTGATCACAGAACCGTATTGTCTTGATACTTAACCTAGTCTAGGCATAGTTCAAGAGAAATTTTAGAGAATTTGTCAGAAAATTCCTATTTTGAGTGTTTCATTACCAATCAATATCAATTTGGAGCTAGAGTCCATGGTCAAGAGTGCTTTGTAATTTCCTTTTCTTTAGAGAAAAACCAATGTGGAAGTGGCTTGCACAAGATGGATAGTTTTGATAATGAAAGACAACAATTTGTATTATGCAACCAAAAACAACAAGGAAGATGATGATCTATTGCCTTTGCGACTATATGATGTTGTGACCAATCATAATCAATTTCAAATCTTTAGAAATCTTTATTTAAATTGGAGGATGTTAACTTACATAATCATATTGAGCTACAACATATTGATGATATAATTGCAAAACAATAACTATTGAAAAAGAAGGAAGAATTGTACAAGCCTTAGGTGCTAGGTGATATGCTATTCATGACAACACTTGAGATAATGACGAGGCAGTAGCATTAAGTTGATGTGAGATAGTTTCTCATCTTCATACTCCCTCGTCATTATTGGCAAGGAAAGTAGGAAATCACATGGGACAAAGAAGCCAACAATGCATTGTAAAAACTTGTTACCAATACCTGGTGTTCTCATGATACGATTTGTCTAGATCCCATGCATGACAATGGTGAAGCTCAAGGCTTAATGGAGACTATAGTGGGTTAGGTTACTACACTCCAACAAAAACTTAAGCTTTTAGGGCAGATGCATAGCTATGAAGGGGATTGTGGAATGTCAAGCATCAAATGCAAAATCTTCATGTTGGTGATGAAAGATAAGTATTTGCCAATCGTGTTGCACATGATAGTAGTAGTGTTAATGGGATTCATGAAGCAAAGGTTGGAATAATTTTGTTTCCACAATCTTTGGAGTAAGTTGCAACATACTTCGTTCAAAATGATAGCTCAAGTGGCATCTTTCATACATTGAGTTCCAATCATATAATTTACAAGAGTCATAACACTTGTATCAAAACTATCCAATTCAAAGCTTAAAACAAGGGAAGACAGTAACACCAATTCAACATGCATAGTATCTCAAGTGTGTTCTAATCCCATATTCAAGTATTGTTCAAATAGGTCATGTCAAATTCAATTATGGCTTGAATAAAGTGATGGTTGGTTTTCTTGTAGGAGATAATGTGTATCATAAACTTACATTTTCCCACACCAACTACTATATGCAGGCTCATTTGAAGGTAGTTAATTTTTTTGTTGTATTGGTTTTACATTGAGCATATAATTGGAAGCCTTACAATGTTAGCACCGCCACCTATATTTCTCGCATGATGTTATACTCAAGTTTTGGCTTCATGTTTACTGGCATTTTGTAATGTACTCTTATCACATATATAGTCAGATTTCTTCAAGTTTAGGGAATCTTTTGTAATATTGAGAAAATTGACAGATAGGTTATATGGGCTCCTAAAATAAGGACATTTAGTTTTCATGTATATGGAATTTCATAAATTATAGAAATACAAAATAACTAAAGGAAGAATTCAAGGACAATGAATTTGATTAGAAAGAAACCAATGACTCAAGCCCAACAAGAATACTCCCAAATGTAACTCAAAGAAGAACTGAATTTTTTAAATATGCAAGTGTGTATTTATTGAAAAGAAAAGGTACTTAGCAAATTTAATTGAGTGCATGTCCTTGAAGGCTAAGATGTGGTTGAATGAATATTCCTTATGTTGATGAGTGATGTACTTATGTATGGGCATGCTACAAAAGTCGAGTTTTTCATCCTTATGGAGGGCATTGAGATTATTTGTTCATTCCAATAGAAAGATATACATTTTCTATCCTCAACTAGTTGGATGGTAAAATGATGACAAGTACAAAAGAAGTAGATGAAGATGGTTAAGCACCTTAGCAAAACCCTGACTTGAAAGTTACAGGTTTCAAGTTACCTTTTTGTGAAAGTGACTTATGCCACTTATTGTAACTAAAAGTTAGAAACAAGACCCTGTTTAGAGAAAAGTTAGGTAAATCCTACATGTTCCCAAAAAGGTAGTTACTAGAAGTTGTTACTCAAGTAGTTACTATAAACAAACACTTAGGCGGTTATGCTAAGTGGTTAACCATTGATGTGAGTTTTGTGACTACTCCAACACGCAGAATGAAATGTAGAGTATTCTATCTTCTCTTGAACAAGGAAACCTCATATGCTAAATAATGTTGGCATTGTGCAATTAAATAAGGTAACCCCAATGTTTACATTGCTTACTAGCGACATTGTGTTGGATATAACTCCTTGAATGTGATGTGATAATCCTAGTAATCACAAAGAGACTTACACTATTCTTCCTAGACTCTATCAATTCTTGTAATGTCGCTTTTCTAACACAAGTTGTATGAGTTTGTTGTTAGCCTACTTCTTCATGGTCTTGTAGGCTAATTGAGACATTTGAAGGGACTTTGAGGCCATTTGGCCTAGGCAGTTTCAGTTGTAGGTAGATCTGAGGTGTCTAGATGCTATTTTGGGCATACTATTTATATTAAGTCATTTTGGGCATGGTCGTGATCTTTAGTGACAATGTTATGTTGATGGTAAATGATTAATATTGATAGAAGATTGTAATATCATTGATATGATTTATATATGTATTAATAAGGTTAGTGTATAAAGTTAAATATAAATATTTAATTTTATTAATGCAGGACTATAGTTAAGTGAGAAATATTTTAAGTCCAAGCTATTTTAAGTGACATGGGGAAATATTAAAGGAAATGCATTTATGAAAAAATAGGGGGAAAAACAATTGCAAGAAAATAGGAGAAAAAAGAAAAATCTTGGAAATGTAGGAAAAGGCAAAAGTGATGGGAAATAAAGTGATTCTGTTTATCTCAAATTAGTAAGACGAGTGAATGAACTCTTATGAGAGCGTTATAATTTTTTAAATGTTTTTTCAAGAGTTCACTTTCAGTTAAGCTGGATGAAATAAGAAATTTATGAAATATTGTAGAGTTCTTCAAAGATTTGTGAGGATGAAATTCTTCATGAATGACATTCTCTTCGCTGTTGAAAGACACAGTTAGGAGGATCTTTGAGTATTCATTTCAAAGTAAAAATCAGATTGTTTGCTACTTTCATTTGAATGTAAGTTTTAGTTTTATTGGGATTGATTTGAGTCTGAAGTTGGGGTTTGAGATCAAGTTGTTGTTGAAACACTTACATCAGCTGGCCGACCATTGGAAGTCTGCAAATAAGTATCCGTTGAGCTATACAAGTCTAAAGTAAGTGCTGTATATGCCCAACAACTTTCATTTATCAATATTGTAGTTTGTCAGGATGGGTTTGATTTGGGAGTTTGAGCTTGAACATTGAAGTGGGAACCAGTAAGTCTGATCTGTTGTTCGAGTTGAACGTTTCCATCCATCACAGTGAAATTAAGGCTGTTGTACATGCCCACAGTTACTTGTTGGATTGCCGTACCATATTGGACTTCCAACTAGGGTGCCATACATGACTGGAAGCTGCTATACAGGCCTGAGTTCTCAGTGAGGTGCTGTAGCAGGCGTAAACATAGCAGAACCAAACTTTATAAGGCTGTAGTGGATTAAGTACTGCTGTACCAGCATTAGGAGTTGTAGTACAAGACCAAAAAGGGGGTTCAAGGAGTTTATTTGCTGTTGTATTCTGAAGACAGTATAGTGATTGGCACAGCGATATCTTGGTATGTAATGACTATGTGATGTTATTAATCATTGTATCTATTTGCTGTTAAAGTCTTTTAGTGTTGACAGTGATAAAATAGAAGATTCATGTGAGTATTTAATTCCATATTACTGAAGTAAAAAGATTTGCATTCATATAAATACTTCTGCATTATACATTGTTTGCATTTCACATTGTCATTCAAGCAAAAGCAGAAAATCAAAACAAATTCAGAAAACTCAGTAGTCAGCTAGCAAACAAACTGTTTGACAAAATTACAGTGAGTGAAAAATGCATAAAAATATCAGATCAAGGGGGCCTCTTACAATTCTTCTTCTCAAAGTGGCTAAAACTTGGAACGCTATCTTGAGGGCCTCTTACATTTCTTCTCCTCAAAGTGGCTAAAACTTGGAACACTAACTTGACTTCAATTAAATGACAAAAATTGTTTAAAGGGTAAGGAAATCTTCTACTCCCAAGGATGATGATATCAATGTATGATGCTTAGATGAGTGAATTCTTTTAACCAAGCTTTGCTTCACCAAATGAAACAACTACACAAAGATGATGCAATCCCCAAAGGTAACAAAGGGTTTTCACAATACCAACATTCATCCAAATACCCAATGTTGGTGCAGTCCAAATGAACATTGACAATCGAACTTAGTATTTAATCAAGTCCAAACTAACCTTACACTACAACTTGCAATCAACAAATAACAAAAGGTATGGACATGAAGTTCATCATTGATCTTCACATTTCTCCATTTCTATCAATAAACTTTAACTGAACTATGAGAAGTAGAAACCATGCAAAATGTGGAAGCAGCACACAAGAATCCACCATATATTTAATGAAGATTGTATATTAACTTCAACATAGTCTTGGCAGCAATTTCTTGTATCCTCCTACTCTACTCTAAATAAAAAATGTACAAATGAGAAGGCCAAGCGGCCAAGCCTTTTATAGACCTCTTGATCACAATGAAGGCCCCGAATTGATTTGAATCAATGGCCGAGATAGTCCTATGAAAACCCTAATTAGGGTTGTTACATACTTATCTACAATCATTTAATGTCATTCAATAGGAAAATTACATTGCTTCGAAATACATATCCTTTTAAGGATGAACCAATGAGAAAATTCATTGTGGTAATACATTAAATGCTTTCCACATGCTCACTTGTGAATAAATCTGATTGGATGAACTTGGACATGTTGACTTGGATTTCTTTGATTGGTTGAAGATGATTGGGTGCCACCTCAGCATGTACATCCTTATTGTTGATGCTCAAAGAAGAGATATCTCTTGATACTCAATACTTCTAACTTCAGTTAACTCTTTTGAAGCTATCCAACTCATGTGAATGATTGTGATGGCTCATATTTTGAAATTGCTTCATCTTCATGAATGTTCTTCACCCTCTTGTTTTGGAAATCTTCTCCTTGAATTGTTCTTGAAATTGTTTTTCTCTTGATATCTCGACTTTCTTGTGATGCTTGGGTCCTTCATGTTGATCTTGGATTTCCAAAGGAAATTCAAGATTGGGGTAGCATTTCTTCATCACGCCAACAATCTTTGGCCTCCTCCTTGCATCATTGTTCACTCAATTCAGTCCTTATGCATCAGCCCTTTCATCAAACCTGAAAAGTAAGATAAACAATTCGGATCAGAGTTACGAACAAAAGGGGAATGCAAATGTTAATCATTACAACAATTCCTCAAGGATTAGGGCTGTGGATTTGCATTTCATCATTTGAAGTTGAGATAGCAACCTGGAAACCCTTGCAATGTTTGATCAAATCTGGAAATGTTTCTTTGATGAAGGAATTTACTTCAATTCTGATTCAAGCTACCTCTTTTTTTGCTCTTAATTGCTGGAAATCAGATTATTTTTGCTAGGGCTTGCACGGAATTCACTCCTAAATTCGCCCCTCTGCTTCTGATTTCATGCCCTAAGTCTGATTTTTCGCCTTTGAAAATTCTGATTTCCCCTTTACAATTGCAGCTCTGCTGTAAATCAGGGTTTGCTGCTATATTTTGGCCCTTAGACTTCTGGTTTCTGCCTTGAATTGGGTTTGAACAATGTTTGAAATGGCCTTCTTTACTTCTGATTGTGCTTTGTCCTTCATCTGGGAATTTCACGATAAATTTTGATATGAATTTGCATTCACTCTGCTCTTAGTCGCTTTGTATCTGCTCTTCTTATTGCATTCCCTTAGATTGGATTTGTGAAATGGATCTTGTTTCTTGTCTTTATATGCACTTTATGCAATCACAATCCTTGACAAGAGGTCAGCCAGATTTAAACTCTTTTCATTTCCCTCCACAAAACATATTAATTTGTTTCAATTTCATCCATATTAGGCTGGTCCTCTTTATTAATGGATTTTGCTGAGTTGGCCCTCTTTATTCATGAATTTTCTTTGCTTAAAAGCTATAAATATAGGGTCTGGGTGTTCCTCACATCCAAGCACACTTCTCACTTCAAACACATGTTCTGACCTTAATGAATTAGGTCTGCTGCTTATTTCAATTTAGGTCTGCCTGCTATGAAATTTGAATTTTCCCCTTAATCAGACCAATTTTTATTAATAATTTCCTTGAAAAAATTATCCTGTGAGGGGTCAAAAACTCAATGCCTGTTAGGATTTTATACCCATGGGAGGTGGAAATCAGGTAGTTGTTTGGAATTTCTCCCCAAGGAAGATCTGAAATTCAAGGCTCATTAGTAATTTTCTTCTAAGGCTGGTTGGAATTTGCAATATGTTAAGGAATTTTCATAAGAGGAAATTGGAAATCAGATACTTATTAGGAATTTTTCAGGAAATCATATACTTCTTAGGAATTTTTCAGGAAATTAGGCTGGAAATCTTACATGTCTTAGGACAAATTGCTTGGTTGGAAATCTTAGCCTTGTTAGGATAACTTGAGGTTGGAAATTTTTGCCTTGTTAGGACAACTTCAGGTTGGACATTCAGGCCTTGTTTGGACAAATGCTTGAGAAGTGATTGTAAATTTCCATGTTCATTAGGACAAATTCACAAGGCTGGGTGGATTTTCACCACTTCGAAATTTCATCAAGAGGAGGTCGGAAATCCACCACTGGTTAGGAATTTGCATTGCACACTCAATTGGATTTCTAGACTTGCTATGGATTACCTCCCAAAGGAGGTTGGAATTCTTGCACTTGTTTTGAATTTTCTCAAAATGTTGAAAGGATTTAAAGCCTTGGTATGGATTTCTCCTCATCATGCTGGGTGGAAATTTGTAATGTGTAAGGAACCCATTGCAAAAGGTAGGTTAGAAATATACAGGTGTTGGGATAACCTTCTCTAAGCTGGGCTCATGCTGGTTGGAAGTTTGAGATGTCTTAGGAAAAATGCTTGGAGATTTCACACTTGCAAGGACTAGTCTTCAAAATGTGGTCAGAATTTCAACATGTGTTAGGAATTTTCACCAAGCCAAGCACATTGCCAGCCTTAATAAAGATTTTTTCCAAAATGGAGTTGGAAATTTTAGGTTTGTTAGGAGTTTTTTTTATTGAAGGCCGAGTGGATTTGCTTCACACTCAAGGAATTTCATCAAAAAGTTGGACTCATTTTTGATTTGCAAGGACAATTCTCTCAGAGTTGGGCAAAAATTTCATACTTGTTAGGAATTTTCATCGAATATTTGATCTGTTTACCAATTCCGCTAAGGACAACTTCCTAAAGGAGGTTGGAATTTCAATACTTATTAGGATTTTGACTTGTAACATTCAAATTACTATCTCTCTTAAGGATTTTCGCCTGGTCACTTTGGAATTCCTAATTTTATAAGAATTTTCATTTTCATTTCAAGGAATTCCTAACTTTGCAATGATTTTTCAGTTGTAAAATGAGAGTTTCTTCACTTCTCATTCTTTCAAGTGTTCGACCTTTCACCTCTTGCACCAACATGCTTGACCTATGACTTGACCTCAATCCTCCTCCCCAAATTTCTCACCCTTATCCACAATCAAACTCTTGATTTTAAGACCAGAAACTTCGAAGTTGTGCCAAACTCAAACTAACCTAGCAAAACACTAGACTACTAAGCAAAAAGTGGGGGATCCCATTTGCAATGGGGCGTGTGTGTTTGCAACACAACACTTTCCTAAGTATCTATCTTAAGTCATTATTCTAAGTAGTTACAAGTAAGTTATCCTATAAATACAAGTCTTTTGCATTGTAAAGGGGGGAATCTTACACATTGGACACTTAGGAGAATTATCTAGAGAATTGTTTTTGGTAACTTTCATGTTCGCACTTTGTACAGAACGGTTTATGAACTCGTATATTTTCATTAAGATAATGAAGGAAGCATTTGAATCTTATGTTTTGGATGTCCTACATTATCACTACTGATTATTGTATGTTGAATTGGTAATCCTTCTCTATCATTGTGGAAATCATAGTCTATCCACTAAACGTTCATAGTTTGTGGCCTTTGTGCATTTGATATAATGATTCATGTAAGCAGGCTTTTGTATCTTAGTTTGAATGTATTAAAGTAGCCAATCTCTTTGTATGTCGATAGTCTTCATTTTGTCATTGTGTTGCAAACCCTCTTGTAATTGTTATCATTTGTGAAGTCTTGGTTTTCGTGTGTTTGCCAGTAGGGTTTATGTTATTAATTTTCTTTTAGTTTTGTTTTGTCTCCTTCATGTACTTTCAGATTAAAAGTACACAAAATTCTGAAAAACTCTATCATAGGAGGGAAATGCTCTTTTCAAACACAGAGGAAGATCAGTGTTCTACAACAATCTCTCCAACTGTTGGCACGGTTGTCACTGCTCTTTGTGCAAACATGGTCAATTTTGAAGATGAATTTGCAGTGACAAATCTGTTTACCAACAGGACTATAGAAGGGTGATAGCAATGTGCATTTTATACAGCCACAGGGGGATTGTGTGGTTTAAATGTTTATGCACTAGTTGCAGGTTGGAACAAGAACTATAGGGATGCCAGAGATTTTACATCAAAGTCATACGTTGTGCAGATAAGACATTAATATTGCTGTATGAATGTAATTGTTAATAAATGTTGTGAGCTATTTCTGAAGCTGTCAGTTGTATCTTGCCAATTTAAAGGAGGTTTTTCTTTTCATCTTTTTCGAATTTGAAGCCATAGGCTGAGCTTTGAGCTGTCACAATGATTACTGTCACCTTTTGCAATGTGGTCAATATCAGAGATTATTGCACTATAATTTGTGGCAGATAATTTTCTTTACTCTTAGCAACGTGTTTTTTGAAGTTGTATTGGTTGGGAAACTCTTAGCTGCAACCTGTCATATTTTGTTTGCATTGATGGCAATTAGTTGAGGGCTTGTAGGGATTGATTTCTTGTTTGTTGGGCTACATCTGGTCATTCTCCGAGAGCAATGTGAGCTTTCATCTTTTCCTTCATTGCTCTTTCATTCTTAAAGGGCATTTACACTCTCTTGGCCACATGCTATTTTGGCAAGCAACGGGCCATACATTTTCTTACACCCATGGGCATTGATTTGTTTAGGCATCTGTTTCTCATTCATGGTAACCATTTTTTAGGCTGTTTGACATTTTTTTTTTCATCTATTGGTTTTTGGTGTCTACTTAATCTTGCTTGTAGTTTCTTCTTTGGCTATGGCCTTTTGGATACACTTGTCTTGGCTGTGCAGTCATTCTAAGAGTAGTGTTTCATCTTTTGGCTACATGAATGTTGTTCTCCTTATTGGTTGGTGATAGGATCTGTGACTGTTTCTAGTTGGGCTGGAATCGCTATACATTAATTAGATGGTTTGGTATGAGGTCTTAGAGATAAACTGGAGATGTAGAGAAGGGTAACTTTTTCATAAAAGAAGGGATTTTTGGTTTGAGAGAAGAGAGAATGAGGCTTGGTTGAGTAGAGTTAGAGGAGTGAAGATGAGGCTGAAGATTGTAATCAGAGGGTGATGGTTGTGTTGAAGCATTTGATTGAAGAAGCCTCACAACCTATTGAAATGTATAAAAATAAGCAAAATAAATTATGTTCCATGGAGTCTCAGCATAGAAGGATACATGAATGAGGGAACCATGGGCCTAAATTTATGTACGATGGCTGGAGGGAGTGTGGGGTGGAGCACTCACTGGAGTTGAGGGACAGTGCCCTTTGTGGGGTCTGGGGGTATCATCCCTGTGCATCCCTTGTTGCAGTGCAGGGTGAGATCAGGGGCCCAAATTAAGGCCATTGAAACCACACAAACCTTCAATGCCATGACATTCCCACAACTTTAGTGCCGTGTTTTTTGCAACACAGTCTTAACTATTTTAAATCAGATCTTTAACTATCAGAAAACTAACAATGAAGTTGATGAATCTAACCTTTTCAAATGATGAGGGCTATGCAGTCTTTGGTCAATTAGTGAATAATCACTTTAGGGCCAAATTAGTGTTGGCAAATGTTCATTTTAAAAACAATTGCAAAAAATTAAGTTTTTGTAATTTTTTCTAACTTCCACCTGGATATGCTTGAGTTTGCCCAAGACATGCCCTGGGTACCCTGTGGGTCCTTCACAGGAGGACCTAGGACGCCCGGGATGGACCTTGGGCAAACCTCAAGCCATCCCCTCCTTAAATTGTGGCCCGAGCCAGGCCCAGATAGGTATGTGGAGGGGCTCTGAAAAACTTGATAACATAGAGATTTTAGAAATAGTGACTATGAAGCAAGAGGATCTAGATTATACAATCTACATGATTGTTAAGATATGTCAATACATTACCATGAAAACCCAGGTTACATTATACTTATTTCCATTTTATAAAAGCTTTTCTGCATATGGTGGGTTTGCTGAGTGCTGAAGCACAAATACAACCAGTAAATTATATTTGCTGACAAGTGTGTCAGTAATTTTCATTGAATGTTTTCCTAGCATCTGCTCTCATGCTTAAATCAGAGACTGAACTAGACAGCAGAAACTGTTATCAAGTTAATTTAAGTTTGGCCAGAATTTATGCCCCTGCAAACTTTTTTCACTGAAAATTTGTTAATTTGAAAGGAAACAAATAAGCTTTTCATTTTAGAATTTTTGTATCTTCTAGTCCTGCAAACACACACTTCAATGGTTTTTTGGCTAGAGT
Source organism: Chamaecyparis obtusa (assembly GCA_027943335.1). Lineage (NCBI taxonomy): Eukaryota > Viridiplantae > Streptophyta > Pinopsida > Cupressales > Cupressaceae > Chamaecyparis > Chamaecyparis obtusa. The sequence continues at coordinate 73,495 of BSBK01003871.1, forward strand.
AATAGACAGGGAATAGAGAAATGTTGACACTAGGTTGAGATTTTCCCAGCACACCATCCAAAGAGGTACTGTGTCATATCTCACTTGAGATAACACCATGTTTAGGTCTGTGTTGTGCAGGATCCTGTAGGAGGTTTTACTTATGACAAAATGACATGAACTACGATTACTAATAAAGTGTGTTGTGCTTTGCTTTGTGAAGCTATATGATTTCAATGATAGCTAGAAATTTAGAGAAATGAAGGTTTACCAGTGAAGCCCGGGGATGTGTACTGGGCCCAAAACCCTGGAGTACCCCTTACTGGAACGTCCCTGGGATGGGTACTTTGCGTACCAGAGTACCCCCGGCGCTGCTCGAGCTCTACCGTACTGTAGCCGCACCTGTCCCTGCACCGCGTGGGTACTCTGAAACTGTGTAGTCCATTTATAGCCTCATCCAGTCTGTTAAGAGGAACATACTTACCTCTAAGGCCTCCCTTTCTTACATTTTGACATGATTTTGTACTCATTTTGATATCGACCATGATTCATTATTTCATATCATGCTACTCTGCTCATTGTAATCATGATCATCTTTATGATCTATCATATTTCATATTTGAACAATGAATTTTGAATCTTTGATAGAACTAATATAATTTTATGATTTATCAAATTATCATTATGTTACTATGTTGAATGTTCAATGGTTCTGGGTTGTGTTGCAATTTTGCTATGTTCCAAGTATTTCAATTTGGTATGTTATATTGAAACATCATTTCATAATTAGCATTTCAAGTTATATATGTATAGTATGCAGCCCCCCCTTCCCCCCACCGCTGTCTTGAAATTGAGGCCCTTTTTTTCCGTACCCAACATCCCTCCGCCGCCGTCCCAAAATTGAGGCCCTTTTTTTCTGTACTCAACGTACCCCCGCGCTGGTGTTACACTGGGGTTTACAGACTCTTTTGTCCACTGGACACAACATGGCCTTTTCCTTGGGCATGCATAGTATGCACCACTTGGCTGCTTTAATGCAATAGGAGCTTGTTCACTGGTTACTGGTATTTAAATTCTACCCAGATCTTCATTGGGATAATGCAATCTTAGTTATGCTTGTTGGACCAGGATTACTAGTGTTGTGTTTTATATTTTTCTTTAACAACCCATATGTTTTATCAAAGTAGCTAGATCAGCTTTAAACAGGGTGTTAATAAGGTTTCAAGGTACCATGTGAAAGTTCACAAGTATTTTCTTATGTTAATCCAGGAATGAGCGAGTCCATTTTAATTTCAATTTCAAATGTTCTTTGTTTGTTTAGAACATCTCTTTTGTCTTATCCCATTACACAATTTCTACCCGTCTTGTAGCATATTTTTGCAAATTTGAAGTCTCTCTCTTTCCAATTTTGAAATAAATTCCGCTTCAATTTTTTGTTTTAAATATAGTGTTGCTTGAGTGGAATTAATTAATTTGCAGAATGAAAGTGAGTGATTTAATTAACAGTGAGTTTTAATTGATTTTTGCTGCTGCAGACATGGCCTCACACAATCAACTCTGCCAGTTGGCTAATTCAGAGCACCAATCTCTGTTCATCTGAAAAATACAGCTTTGTTTTGAGGATGATTTCCTCAATAAGCATTTTCCATTTTATAGAGAATATCTGTATTAGCACAAAGAATATATTGAGTCAGCTTACAAGTACCCTAGTCGTATATAATTTTCTGACAAACTAGCGTCTTGCAGTTCTGCATGAATGGAACAGATTGTGAACAATGCAAGCCGTTAATCAAAATTCTTTCCTTTGGCTATTTTATATCAGTAAACAAACAAAAGTTACTCTGAATTATTTGGAGGTGAATTTTGTGGTTACTCTGATTCTGAATGGATAATTTTGATGGTTAAGTCAATTTGTCTACAGTTCTTATTCCCGTGGTCAAATAAATTGCTGTATCGTGATCAGGTGTAAGAATTTTTGAAGGGTGAAAGGGCATTGCATTATTTTTTCTACCTATAGAAACCGTGGATGAAGTATATCAGACTATCTGGTAAAGCTTTTTACAATGAAAATGCTATGCTTCATGGCATTAAATAATTATCTGTTATCTGATGGGGAGGTATTGTTTTCCTATGTATATTCTTATGCATATTCAATGAACCGTCTATATGCTAGAATGCTTAGTATTTGTAACTGCTCATGCCACTGAAGGCAGTTTCAAATCTTGTTTTTATCCCAAGTATAATCTTTTTTTTTTCTAAGGCTATATCGTCCTAGTCAATAGTTTCTAGATCGATGAGGTAAATTAATATGCTTATAACAACTAATTTTAACTTGTCGAATTGTAACATGCACTCATGCGTATACATGTCTGGACACATGCACATGACACATTTTTCATACAATTGTATGATATATATCTGTTTCTGGCTAACTTGTGTATCAAGAATGTTCTCATGTATTTAATGCACATGCACAGGTGGACATAAACATAGATATTTATGTGGCAGTATTGTATCCGTGTGTTTGGGGGGTAGCTTGCATATAAAAAATGTTTTCATTTATTGAATTTGGTTGTGTTTCTGTGAGCTTCTCACAAGAAATCATTTTTTCTGCAAGAAACATATTTCATATTGGTATTGGGATTATCAACAAATAAATAAGGTGAACCTCAAGCTTCCCAATTAAAAAATGTTCCCCACAGCATGATGTTTCATTGAATTTTGGCAAAAGCCCAAGAAGCCCAATACTTCTGGTGAGTAGTGTCCGAAGTTTGGAGAAATTCAAAGGAATCTTTAGCATTTATAGGAAATTGTCTTTCCAGCCAGGATACTAAACTGGAGCAATTTATACGATCTAATAGTAAAATGTTGTACTTAATGAGTTTAGACACATTTCGTGTACTTTGTTTATCTATAAACTGGAACGGTGGCTGAAAATTTCTTTTGACACGTGATACATTTGATTTTCTTTTGTTGTGAATGGGAAATTTATTTGTTTTAATAAACATAAGTGGCTGATTCTCTGACCATAAGCTGCTGCCAGTTGTCCTAAACCATTATGTCAAATTTGATATGTTTTAATAATATGGCTTTGCAATCCATTTGAATTAGCTTGGTGAATTTTTTTTATGCGTAGAAAAAGATGATGTATCTTCATATCCAATAACATTTCAATGTTGAGTTTACGATTCAGATAGTAATCTTTGTGTTTGGAGAAAACCTTCAATGAGTCTTTAACAAAAGGTCAATAAAGGCAAGGTTTCAATAATATACATGGCAGTGCACCTGTGTGGGATATTTTCAAGTAATAACCTTAAATGGTTTGTTAGTGTTCATATCTGTAGAAAGAATTTCAAAATTTTAAGCTCCAAGTAACAAAGGCTTATGCTAAAATTGTAATGGAGTGCGTAGTATTCTTTCCCCGCCTTGTTATGCGTATGGGAAAATCTAAAGAGAGAACAATCCAAGTGTTTATTGTAAACAGAGAAGAAGATCAGAACAAAATGCGATGCATTATTCAAACAGCCAGATGCCTTCAATAGGTGGTATACGTATAGTTAGAAAGTGTTATAGCATTAGTAATTGTAAGAGCAAGTAGTTACAACTATTGATTTATGTAATAATGCCAGCATTCCCCCTTTTATTACATTAATCTGAACAAGAGTGAAACATTACAAGGGTTTTGAACCCAACCCTTTTGGAGACTTTTGATGAAACATCTTCACCAATCTTCCTTGCTTGCTCAAGAAACACTGATTTGATTGCATCAATGGATTTTTTGACTGTAGAACTTCAAATCATACACACAACATGAGTGCTCCCACCTTTCATGCACAATGAGATATTTCCTCTGGAAAACCACATTTTTGCTGCACATGAGATACCTTTCCTCCTTAAGTCCACATCTCTAAGTGTGTCTAATGCCTCCAAAGTGTTGTGGAAACAATCTCTCCTCTGTTGCGCAAATCACCACTTACATGCTTTCACATGAGACACATTTCCTCTAAAAGTCCACATCTTCGAGTGTGTCTAATACCTCCCCAAGTGCTTGACAAGTCATTGACTAAACTTTGCCCGCCCCCTCCCCCTTCTCCTTGAAGGGACAACCATGATGCCAAACCCAGTTTCAAGGACAAATATGTCACACCCCCTCTCTTCTTTAGATACAAATTTACCATGCCTCCTCTTTTCAGGGACACAAATAGGGCGCTTCTCATGCAATGAATCATCCCTGAGCAAGAAGCTAGCTCAATATGATAGAAAACCTCTTGCTTCCATTGCCTCTAGCCTCTTATAATATTCTTTGCTATTATCTAAAACACAAATCTTTCATCAATTCTTGTATTGCGAGGTGAGTTGTCATTGTCATATGAGTTATATGTATGTATTGCAAAACTAAAAATGTGTGTTTCTCCTTCAACTGTAGTAAAAGTTGTATTTTTCTTTAGCTTTCCATCCATGAGATCTTTGGCCCACTGAATACAATTCATTTGCACATGTCTATTTTTCTAACAATAATAACATTTGAATTCTTTTCTAGTTGAAATGTTAAGACTTTTTCCTAGGCAACAAAGAACTTTCCTTAACAATTAAATGACTCTTATTAAATCTACTTCATCAATTAAAGAAGAAATTACAATTTCCAAATTGGGATTCATTTTGTTCAAATTGGGACATACTACTTTGTAAGATCGGCTTGGGATCATCATCGTCAATTTTGGAGTTTACACTTGCAAATTGATTAAGAAGAGAATAAAATGTGCTTATATGTTGAACAATATTATCTCCCTTATTCATCTTCATTTCGAACAATTTTTGCTTTATGGACATTTTAGCACTAGAAATTTGTGAACCAAACAAAATGTTAAGGCCATCCCATATTTCTTTCTATGTCTTTGATAGATCAATGTGATCCAAATATGCATCTGGTAAACCAAGACTAGTTGATGTCGTGGCCTTATGATCTTTAGCCATCCACTTTATTGCTTCATCCACATCTTGTGGTTTTCTAACAAGTCCATTTACAATATCCCACAAATCATTTTCAATAAAAATAAATTGTATTTTAATTTGCCATGTGTGAAATTCATACCCTTCAAACTTTGCAATAGTAGTTAGTTTATCCATTGTCCTTATTACTCCAAAGAAAGCCAAATAACACAAATTCAAACTGATATAAAACTGTTTAGCAAGCTATGTTAGGCATCCCTGGCATCCACCGTTTTATCAAACTTTATAAACGCCATTATAAGAAACTGTAGATATCATCCACATTAGAAATAATTAATGCGCCTCTATAGAATAGAAAAGATAATTCTTACTTGTCTGAAGAACTCAACAAGCTATCCAATCAATCCCTTATCCTACTCAACACAATTCCTTTGGTTTTCTTCAGACTGTGTTACTGGTTACAAGCACATGTGCCTAGGTCTCGCCTCCATAGGCCAAAATAGGAAAGGTACGAAGGTAAGATCATTGTAGAGATTCAAAAGATGTTGCGTAAAGGTTAATATGGAAAATCAGCATAGAAATGAACACAACTGATCTTTTAGTAGATTGACATTGATTCTCCCCATAGTATGTGTAGACACCTAAAAATCCATTGGTAAATAAAAGTATTTTTATTTTCTGAAAACCTTTGATGACATCATCATTTATTAATTAATTGATTTATTTTTTATGCCATTAATTCCTCCTATTTTAATTAGACACATTTAATTAAAGAATCTCTCCCCAAATCATTCAAATCAAATTTGAGTGATTTTCCTCTTATTTATTAATCATTAATTGATAATCCAAGTCGTATGGGCCAGTTTTCATGCATTTTGAGCTATTTTTTGCACCTTTTGTACCAAAACTCATGGGAAGCATGCAATTGTCGTATGGGTTTGTCAAGTGTCGTATGACACTATAATTTGAAGAAATTTCTAGCCACAAAACTCGTATGGGAGGCAGGGAGCTTGTTTGAGGCCCTAAACCTGGTTTTTCTCACTTTTTGGGGATCCTAGTGACCCTAGGCTTCAAGCTTGTAATTTCTAACCCCATACTCTTGCAGGTACTTCATGGAGGCTAAGTTTTTACCAAATCACTAAGGCCTTAAGGCTCACTAACTTTCTTGAGTGATTAGGAACCAAAAACACTTCATTTTCAGGCTTAAAATGAACTTCTAGTCATTTTTGACTGCCCTTAAGGGACTAATATGCAAATCTTTCATATTCTTTCCTATTTTGTTCCTATTCAAATCCTAAACATTCCTAATTGGTCCTAAAGCAATCAAACTCACGTCTAATGACTTTCATTTGGCTAAAAAGAACCTCATACATGCAAATCTAGGGTTTTTAAGAGTAATTTATGCAAGCTAGAACATTTCAAACTTTAGGAGCTTAAAAAGAACCACAAATTTGCATTTTCATTCCTATTTGGTTCCTAATAAATCCAACATCATTCTAAAGTGTTCTCAAATCAATCTTGAATCATTGGTCTTAACTAAAGTGAACTTCATTTGCATTTGCTTGAGTGTTTTCAAAAGATTCATACAAACTAGGAGCAAATTTGCATATCTTTCCTATTCGATTCCTAAAGAGTCCTAATGGTTCCTAAACTTTCCTAAACTGATTCTAAAGCTTTATTATTTGTTCAAACAATTGTCTTGTTGCAAAATCTTGAATGCTTTCACAAATTTTCATGCATATAATCAATCTAGGAAACTTTTTTTGGGGTTTAAAAACTGAATTGTAGAGCACCAAATCTTGAGTGAAGCTAAGAAATTGAATCAAAGTGCAAAATTTTTTTTCCTTGCAGTTCTAAAAGCAAAAATAACAAAATCTTGAATGACTTAAAGTTGGAAAACAAAGCATTTCAAAAATTCAAATCAATTTCCTAAAAAAGCTACAACTCAATCTCGAATGCCAAGGTAAACCAACTTGCAAAATCTCTTTTAAAGCTTTTTGTGTCTTCAAAGAAATGGACAAATCAAACTCATAAACACATGTGTCTTCAAGCTTTCATTTCCAAACTCACTTAATCAAAATTGGGCAATAAATCTTCTTGGTGTGTTTGTTAAAGAGTTCTCAAATTTTGCAAGCCTTGTTAGATAAATAACGTGAAAGAAGTTGGACTTGGGCGAGCTCACCTATTTCACTTTTAGAGAAGCCTGTCCAAAGAGAAAAGCACTTCCTCTTTGCAGAATGACTTCAAACCAGTACTTCCCCAATCGATATAGAAATAAAGCGTTGAGAAAACTCTCGCTTCATCCCCTCAAGCTCAGGTGATGTGTGTTGATGGTAGCCCGAGGTAGGGAATATCCCTACTATTTCAGCATGGTCAATTAGGCTCTCAAGTGAGTTACGCGCATACAAACCGATTGGGAGGACTCCACAGATCAAACTACACTTGATAAAATAGAAGCTACCTGATCTACTCTTGAAGGTATCAAAATCTTTGTGCAAGGACCAATCCCTGTGGTTTCCTGGATCACCTTAAGACACTCACCATATGTATCCCTTTTTGGGGTATCAAGCTGTGGGCAAAGATTTTGATACTAGCCTTCCCTTAGGTAGTTCCACTTGAAGTGTTTTCGAAGTTACAAGCTCAGTTCAAAACATTTGTCAAAACTTACACATCTTTCGGAAAGCATTGTCAGATTCAGTGGTAAATCATTTGCTTGTAGCCCACAAAGTTACTTTGTCCTTTGTTGGGATTGCTTTCAGAGTGTCTTTTTGGAGTTTATCCTTTGCCATTGGAAACATCAAAATTGATCCAAAACTTGATCAAAATCTTTCAAACATCCTTGTAGAGAGATCCTTCAAAATCAAATATCCAAAAGCCTTGATTCAAAAACAACTGCCAAATCTTCCCAAATCTATGTCCAATTTGACCAAACACAAGAAAGCAAAGTTTCCCAACTCCCGAGTTTATCAAGAAAAAAAGATTGCAGAAAGAGATCTAAAAGATCATCAACCCATCCTAAAAGCAATCCAAGCGGAAGATAAGTATCAAGAGAAATTGGATAATGTAGGCTATAATGCCAGAGTGAAGCAGTTTGCAACCCAATTCCAAGTTAACCGTCACTATGTCAATCTTGAGAGAAGAGACTAGCTTGGCCCATCGGATATAACCTTTAGAATCCCACAATCCTATCTCAACATCCTTTCATCCTAGATCATCCCTAGTTGCAATCATTGCATCACCACCCATCCTTAGTTGCATCCCAAATCATTTGTAGTTGCATCATTGCATTCTTTATCATCTTCCTAGTTGCATCATAGGTCATCCTTTTCAGCTGCATCTAGTTCATCCTCTTAAAGATAGTATCATTCAGTTATCCTTCATCATCCTTCCATCAACAATCCACAATCATAATCCCAAATTATTGATCCCGAAATCCTTGCATTCATCCTTGAACCAAATCCAATGATCCAAATCCATCCACTTTGTGCCTTATCCTTTTGAGACGTTGCTTCCAATCCTTATCCAAAATTAGAAATATCCACCCTGTGACTAAGCATTGTCCAGGGAATCCTTACTTGTCCTTGTAAGCCTCATCATCTCGAGCAAGAGATTAGCGTACATTGATAAGAATCTAGTTAGCCGAAGATCATTAGTCTATCCTAGGTTGACAATCCTCATTGATCTTACATCAGGAAGCAACAACTCATTTGTTGACACTTAGTAAAAATCCTCCACCAATCCTCCATCATCTTTGAGCATTCCACCATCCTCCACCAAACCTCCATCACCCTTGATCCAAATCAGAGCATCCCACCAATCCTCCATCAGCCCCTATCCAAATCAGAGCATCTCACCAAACCTTCAGCGTTTCACCATCCTTAGAGTTGATCCAAATCCTTGCACCACATCATAGAAATCCACCATCCTTAGAAGTTTCTTAGACTTGCATCCATCACTTTTTAGAGTCTTTTAGGAACATCTTGCATCCACCCATCATTTACATTATCATCTTTAGATATGCATTTCATGTCTGTCGAGACACGATCCAAGAAGAGGAGGAACATGGATCCCAATTAGACCACTAGTTCATCAGATCCTAACAATTCTACCAGCGCAATGGTGACTTACAATCCTAAGATCTCACAAATTGGTAATATATGGGATGATCCCCCCCACTTCATTTTCTATGGAGGCATTCATGAGCTATCTAGGGCACACACAAATAGTCAGTGCACTTATTGATCAGAATCGACAAAACATACTGGCTAACTTCGTGCAAGAGGGTACTCCTATTCCACCATATCTCCAACCTCACATCCCCATAAACACCATCCAAATCCCAGCAGAAGCCTACACTCCCATCATCCAATAATTCCCTGATCCTAACCTCCAAATATCTCAGGAAATTGCATCCATCCCCCACTTCTTTCAAAGTAGTTTTGCGAGTCCCAAAACACAAGAAGTAACACAATCCACTCCGTTTTCCATCATGGGAGTACCATCATCTTGTATGTCATCTCAAGCCATTACCTAGGACGAAAGCTTTGCAAAAAACCAACCGCCACCTCCTACGCAAGCCACCACACAAGCAGTTCCTCCACCATCCATGAGCCAAGTAGCATCATCATTTTTGAGGGCAACACAATCATTTCCTTCTTTTTCCCAACAAGCCTTTAACTCAACATCATCATTTCCAGGGGAAACACAATCGTTCCCCTTTCCTACTCAACAAGCTTCCACATCAACATCACCCTTTCTGTGGGGAACACAAGCATCTCCTTCCACTTCCCAACTAGGATTTTCCCAAACATACATTCCACCTCCACCTTTCATCTCCAATACACAATCCCAACAAACTGCTTTCACAATAGGCATGCCTTCCATGGGATTTCCAAATCCACCATCTATATCCCAAATCTCCACATTTGCATTTCTAGCATCCTCCACATCGCAACTCCCACCACAAACCGGTTCTCGTTGGGGCCTTACTCGAGAAGAAATGCAAGCCTTAGGAATACCAACCCACTTTTTCGTATCCATGCCAACAAACCAACAAGCCACCTTCCCCCAAGTAGCACAACAACAAATGCAGCCTCCACTAGCTTCATCCTTTCCGTCATACACCAACTATCTATCTGCACCACCTACCACTTCTCAAATGGTTCCACCTCCCCAACAACAGAGTTCTTCCCATCTCACAATCTACCTTGCACAACCACCTCCTACTTCCATCTTCCCAACATCCATTCATCCCTTAAGCAATGCAGGAATGCATCCAACCTACATCAACCAAGCCCTAAGCCAAGTACACCAAGCCCAAGCCTACCAACAAAACGCACCCTTCCACCAGCCTCCCCCACAACAACAATACTTCCCAGTGCAACAACAACAACATCCCATCATCCTACGCATCACGACAACAACAAACTATCATCCCCCAACAACAACAAGCCATTTTATATCCTCAGCAGCAATATCATATCCAACAATCATCATCCCAAAATCCATTCCAATCCGCCTATCTTGCTAGGCAATCTCCATTTTCCACTCCACAATATCCACCATAAAATCACCTTTATTCCCCCACACCACTAGATCCTTTCCAAATGGGAGTACCCACTCAAACACCGATTAATGCCGAGTGGGAAGAAATGAAAAATTCTCTTAAGGAGCTAAAAGCTGGCATAGATAACAAGACCTTCAAGTTTGAAGAGGTGTGTCCCTATCCATTTGATCGATCAATCACAACCGTCCCTTTCCCTAAGCATTTCAAGACACCCAAATTTGATAAATATCGAGGGAAAAGAGACCCCCTAAATCACGTCAAAGAGTTCTATATGGCATGCCAAGAAGTGGCATATACTGATAATTATCTCATGCGCCTATTCCCCAAGAGTTTGGGAGGAACTACCATTGAGTGGTTTTACAGAATACCTTATGGGATAATCTCAACCTTTGCCAAGCTCTCTAAGAAGTTCGTTGCCCAGTACACCCATAATGCCAAGAATGAGTTGTCTTTATTAGACCTTTGTAACTCAAAACAAAAAGGAGGAGAAATCCTAGCTGACTATTTGCAACGATGGCAGAACCTCACAACTAGGTTATCATATCAACCACCTGAGAAGCATCTTACCAAGATCTTTATTGATAACTTGCATCCCAAACTATCCCACTTCATAAAGATGAACTGCATCCAAACTTACCAAGATATCAAAAGCAACAGGATATATATTGAAAGAGGTCTCCTAGATGAAGGCACCATCCAAAACTACAAGGACGATTCTTACAAAAAGCCTAGCAATAACAAATCCTGTTACTGGAATCGAAACAAAAACACTATTACTGATGGAGCCACAGACACTAAGCATGTCCAAATTGTTGTGGTCAGTCCTACACCTACTGCATATCAACAACATCAACCTCAAATCAATCAACAACCTATGCATCAATATCAGCCCCAAAACAATCAACACCAATATCAGTAGCAAGCACCAAACAATCAACAACCCATGTTGCATGCTCAAAACCAACACCTAAATCCAACCTGTCAGGCCAATGCCATACCAACAACTCCCAATCAAAACATGCCTTGAGCCTATACTCACCAGAAGAGAATCTTCACACCTCTTGGTGAACCTCTGGATGTAATCTTTCATCAGATGGCCAAGGCCGATCTAATCACGTACCCACTAACTCAACAATTCGATGATGCCACTCCCAAGCCTAACTGGTACAAAGATCATGAGTACTGTGATTATCATCGTGTCAAAGGACACACTACCCTAAGGTGTATGAAACTAAAGCATTACATCCAAGATCTCATTGACAGAAAGGAGATCCAAGTGTACACACCAGCCCAAGCTTCGCCTAATGCCAATCTACAGATCTATCAGAACATGTTCCCACAACACAATGCTGGGAAGAACCAAATCAATCCCAATCCTCCACCCCAGAACCATAGAAAAGGCAAACAAGGAGATCATGCTGACCACAAAGACTACACTACTGCTCATATCAATTATGACAAATTTGTTGGCTGCATAACCCAAGTTGAACTTACAATTGATGTCATCCATGTTAAAGGAGCATATAGTCATTGTGCTATTACCACTTGTAGAGGCCGAATATCTGTTGCCGGTGCACATCCAAGGCCAACACACAATGCACAATATAACCTTATAGAACATCTTGGGAATACACCTGCCCAAATCTCCATCCTCAACCTTCTCTGCATTTCACTTCTCCATCAAGAAATCCTCAACTGAGCCCTCCAAGAAGGACATGTCTCCACAGACATAAATGCTATCAAGTTTGAAAACCTTGTGGGACATCTATCTGCATCATGTGCTCTATCCTTCAAGCCATCCGACATACCACCTATTGCACCTAACCATAATCTCCCTCTCCGCAACACTATTATGGTAAGAGATTTTGCTATTAAAAGGGTCATTATAGATAATGGCTCAACCCTTAACTTGTGTACTTTGAAATTCATTCAGTAGATCAGGTTCACAGAGGCTGACATATCACATGAGGTCATCACCATCAAGGCATATGATAACTTGGAGTGTACCTTTGAAGATACCATCCTTTTGCCTATCAAATTAGGCCTAGCCACTTAAGACACCATCTGCCATGTTGTTGATCTTGACTTACCATTTAACATCCTCCTCTGCCAACCATGGATCCATTCCATCAAGGCTGTACCATCTACTTACCATCAGTGCATCAAATTTCCACATCAAGGCACTAAGTTTACCATCTATGTAGACCCCCAACCCTTCGCGTACTACTGTGTGATGGAAGCATCATTCCCTCACTCCACTCATTGTCCTGGAATTGAAATTGGCACTTCTGTCGCCAACTCTTCCCGATCCCATAGTGATCCAGAGACCATCCTCTCCTCCATTATCTCTTCTATCAAGATCAATAACCAGGGCTATGGTGAATACAACTTAACTGATGCCTTTGTAGTAGGGACCCTACCTCTTGATCCACACACACAAGGGCACCCAAGTCACCAAATCGAGCCCACTGAAGCCAAGCACGAAATCAAGCAAATGGGACCTATGAATTTTGTATCCCATGGAAATATAGATAGTCAAGAGATGGACCTTAACATCAATAGGTGGTTGTACAGAGATCCCCCACCCCTTGACACTCAACTTCTTGGCTACTTCAAAGAGAAATATCCACAATCACACAAGTATGCCAAAGAACAATGGCAATACCAAGTCGGTGGCCTAGGGCCACAAGAAGGCGGAAGAAAAGACCCAATCACAACATCAAAGAACCCAAAGCATCAAGGTCTTGGATTTACTACCTTTCACTTGCATATACAAGAGCCCAATACCGTAACTGGGGGCACCAACATGACCAACATTCCCTTCTTGAATAGCCAAGATGACCTCATAGAGATCAAAGACATCCCCTAAGAGGAAGAAAATAAATCCTATGATGACATCTTCGACGATGATACCCTCCTGGGGACTTCTATCCTCCACCAACTCACCATTAACGTCATAGAACTTCCCCTCACCCATCCTGAACTCATAGACTGGGATCAACCAAGCGTCACACACATCGATGAGTTCCAAAGAACACAAGCGCTCCTAAGATTCATGGGAACATCAGGCCAACAAGATGATCAACATCAAGAATCAGTCCATATCTGCAAGCTCAACCCTAAAGGATATTTCAGGGAAGAGGCAAGCTCTATTCACAAAATTGAAATAGAAAAAGAAAAGAACGAGTCCTTATGTGAAAACCCCTCTGGGGCACATTCCGATTCTAAAAAAGAGAAAATAAAGGATGTATCTTCTGGTGAAAACCTCGTTGAGGCGCTAGAAGATGGAGACTTACCTCTTCCTCCCATCCAGGATTACAGACCTGAGCAGTCACCTATCATCATTGAGGAAACTAAACCAGTCAGCTTGGGTACATAAGAATGCCCAAGAATCACCTACATTGGAGCATCTCTAACAGAGGGTGAAGAAATGGCTCTCACTACACTTCTCCAAGAAGCCACTACCAACTTTGCATGGTTGTATGCACACATGTCAGGGCTTGATCCAAATCTTATTGTGCACAATCTTTGAGTGGACCCTAATGTCAAGCCAGTAAAGTAGAAGCTATGTAAAATGCATCCTAAAGTAGCCTTATTGGTAAAAATAGAACTGGAAAAGCTCTTAGATGCCAAGATCATCAGAGCCATCGATTACTCTGAGTGGATTTCCAACATGGTGCCTATTACTAATCCCTTAGGCGAGATCAGAATATGTAATGACTTCAGAGATCTTAACAAAGTGTGTCTGAAAGTTTATTTCCCGCTCCCCAACATAGACATGATCATAGATCTCACAACGGGCCATGAGATGTTGTCCCTCATGGATGGCTTTTCAGGATACAATCAAATCAAAATAGTAGAAGAAGATCGACACAAAACAACATTCACCACACCATGGGGTACTTTCTGCTACAACATGATGCCATTTGGGCTAAAAAATGCAGGAGCCACATATTAGAGAGCAATGACAACAATCTTCCACGATATGATCCACAAAATCCTAGAAGACTATGTGGATGATATTATTGCAAAATCAAAGACACGAGGTGAGCACCTAAACATCCTTGAGAGTCTTTTCGATTGTCTGCATCATTATGGCTTGAAGCTGAATCCAAAGAAATGCATCTTTGGTGTAACATCTGGAAAGATTCTAGGTTTCATCGTATCACGACGTGACATAGAGATTGACCCCCAAAAGGTCAAAGCCATCACATAAATGCCTCCTCCTAGAACACTCAAGTAGCTCAAGAACCTACAAGGAAAGCTCCAATCAGTGCATCAATTTATATCACAGCTGGCAGACAAGTGCCAACCTTTCATGCATCTGTTCCGCAAGGACACAAGCTTCAAATGGGATCCTATCTGTCATAGAAGATTTGAAAGGCTAAAAGAGTATCTAGCCAACTCTCCCATCCTTGTACCACCAGTTTCAGGATGCCCTCTCATACTCTACATCTCGGCGACCACTACAGCAATGGGGGAACTCTTACAACAACATGATGATGATAACAAAGAGAGAGCCATTTATTATATCAATCGAACTCTAGTTGGATATGAGCTCAATTATTCACCAATGGAGAAAGCATGCCTTGCAGTGGTCTTCACCACCGAAAAGATCAGACATTACATGCTTAGCCATACAATCAAGATCATCTCAAAGGTGGACCCACTCAAGTATCTGTTATTAAGGACAACTCTCACAGGCCATATGGAAAAATGGGTCATGCTACTCAGCGACTTTGACATCCAATACATAGATCAGAAAGCAATCAAAGGAAAAGTAATTGCTGATCAGCTAGTAGAAGCACCTCTGTTGGATGCATATCCCCTAATTATGGAATTTCCTAATGAGCACCTATGTATGATTGAAGAACAACCCATATGGAAGCTATACTTTGATGGATCCTATACATTGCATGGATTAGGGGCATGAATCCTATTTGTCACAGCTCAAGGTGACTATATTCCAAAATCATTCAAATTAGGATTCCCATGTACTATTAACATTGAATAATACGAGGCACTCATCTCGGGCCTCAAAAAAACTATCCAATAGAATATAACATAACTGCAAGTGTTTGGAGATTCACAGCTAATTATCAAGTAGGTCCTAGATGAATTTTAGACAAAGGATGACAAGATGCTACCCTACAAAGAACTAGTGGACAGACTGAAAGAGCATTTCTTGAATCTATAGTTCACACATATACCAAGGCTTTAGAACAAAGTGACTGATGCAATGTCAACCATAAGATCCTTATTGGAAATCCCTCACGACACATCATAGTATGAATTCTTAGTCGAGCAGCTATACACACCTGCTTATGAGAACACCGATTTAGAAATGGTGTGTGTCTTGGTTGCTCCTCAGTCCCCATGGTACCTCGACATCCATGCATATCTAAAAAATGGTATCATATCTCCCCATCTCACCAATAACCAACACCAAAACTTAATTCGAAGAGATTCCCGCTACACTCTTGTAGCCAACACCCTTTATTGTCGAGGATATCACAACATCCTCTCTAGGTGTTTAGATTCAAACAAGGCCGTCCTGGCATTACAAGAGGTCCATGCTAGAATTTGCGGTGCCCACACGAGTGGAATGGTTCTAGAAAAGAAGTTGCTTCGAGTCAGGTACTATTGGCCTACAATGGAACATGATGCTTGTGAATTTATCAGGAAATGTCTACCATGTTAGCAACATACAAATCTGATCCATGCGCCAGGACAAGACTTGCAACCCATTGCACCACCTTGGCCATTTTTATTTTGGGGCTTTGACCTCATTAGGTTAATCACTTCCCTTTCCTTAGATGGACATAAATACATCATAATAGCCACATAGTACTTTACAAAGAGGGTTGAAGCAATTCCGCTTACCCTCACTACCGGCATCCAGATATCCAAGTTCATCTTATACCACATCATTTTCCACTTTGGCATACCATCTACCATCCTCACTGACCATGGCACACCTTTTGAAAACTAGCATGTGGATGATTTGTGTGCCAGGATCCACATCCACCATCGTTTCTCTAGTGCATACTTCCCCCAAGGAAATGGCCAAGCTGAGGCAACCAATAAAACCATTCTGAAAATCCTCAAGAAGGTTGTCAATAATTCTAGTCGTGATTGGCACCTCCAAATAAATCCCACCATCTGGGCCTATCGTACTTCTTATCACACTCCCACAGGCACCACCCCATATTCCCTTGTATATGGTGCCGAAGCCATTTTGCCAATCAAGGTCGAGCTCCCATCATTACGTGTCTCCATGAATAACTACACCACATATGAAGACTATCGCGTGGCACGCCTCACAAAGTTAGACCTGTTAGATGAAAAGAGACAACAAGAATATGATCACCTGGTTGCATACCAGAATTGACTCAAAAGGAGCTATAACAAGAAGGTCCATCCTAGATAGTTCTAGGTCGGTGACATGGTCCTAACGGAAAATCAGAAGGTCCAAGCACATCAAGAGAAAAAGGGCAAGTTTGAGCCTACTTGGTTGGGCCCCTATGTTGTCACTGCATGCTTTGGCTCTGGAGCCTATCAGCTATCAACACTAGAAGGTGAGCCCTTGAATAATCCTATCAACATAATACATTTGAAGATGTTTTATTCTTGAACCAGATCCTACATATTTAGAAAATCCATAAAAATTGGAAAATTTAGAAAAATACAAAAAAATAAAAAAAGCAAAAAAGCAAAGAAAAATAATCGTCCAATGGTGAAAACTTGGCAATTCAAGCGCCTTGGACAAGTATGTTGGTGAAAACCTGGAAACAGGCACCATACATAGTGGACTAAGTCATTATCTATCAAAATCCCCCCCTCATCCCAAATCCCAATCCTCTTTGGCCAATCCCTATCCCCACCACCAGCCCATCAATCCCAAGGTGTTCTATCCTCAAGCCTATCCATTACAACACTATGGTCCTATCCCCAATCCTGAGCTTCCTATATATATCTTGTATAGAACAATCATTTTTGTACCTATCTTGTATAGCAAGATCTCCTGTCCCAAATCCCTGAGGTTCTGTACATATCCATTGTAAATCTCTCTTCCTATCCATTGTACATATCATCCCGCGTTGTTGTACATACCCTCGTCAGTCTTGTAGTAGTATTTGATCATATATCTTGTCCCATCCAGCCTTGTACTTCAGTAACATCAATTTTCAACTATCCTTGACCACAGTGGTTATCCTCGACTCATCATTTGCTAGTGAACAACAACACTCATTCTCCTCATCAATAAGCAGGTCCTTGAGGATGTGTCCTTCTTGTCAGACCTAATCTTCCACCAATCCCACCAGGTCTGTGACGATGTATCCTTCCTCATGTTTAGACCAATCTTCCCACCATCAATCAAATCAATCTCTCTCCTTGGCAAAGGATGTCTTTTGGAGTTATCATTTTGGTCTTGGATTTTGTCCTTTGGATCTTGTTAATCTTTTACAGCTTCTCATTGTTCCTCTCCTCAAAGTCTCCATGATCCTTTATATCATGGTGCGCTACGAATGAGGGCAATCTGGGGCAAGGTCTTTTGATCTTTTGCTTCTGCCTATAATTCCATCGGACATGACCCTTGCACAGTTCACATGTGATCTTCTGGGTTACATGGTGCACTTGGGAAATGCCATTTGTTTGTGGTTTCTCCAGCATCATTTCTACCATGCTTCCTTTTCGGTTCATGCGCGATGCTGGGGAAACCTTGTGTGTATTTTTCATGTTAGTTTTATGCAATGCTAGCGACAAGGACTTGTGATCCCAATATCCTTGGCAGGTCTCTAGAATTACTATATCAAACTAGGTTGTGCTCTCCACATTTACACTTGGAGCTCCCCAAATCCCCCTCATCTTGCATCATATAGATTAATATTACATCATGCATCTCATCTCATATTGTATTCACCCATCTTTTCTCTTGTAAGTTTGGTTGTTTATCATCCCTTCTTCCTTCATCCTTTTCCTTTTCCCCCTCCCTTCTGTGTTCTTTTCGAGAAAATTCCACAATGTTTCCTCTTTGCATTATTTTCTCGAGGAAGCACAACCCCTTATCCTCTAAATTCTAGCCTGGGGCATCTTATTTTCTTGTCTTTGACACCACGCCACTTGTGACATCACATCAAAGAGGGGAAAAATGTAGACACCTAAAAATCCATTAGTAAATAAAAGTATTTTTATTTTTCGAAAACCCTTGATGACATCATCATTTATTAATTAATTAATTATTTAATTAATTGATTTATTTTTATGCCATTAATTCCTCCTATTTTAATTAGACACATTTAATTAAAGAATCCCTCCCCAAATCATTTAAATCATATTTGAGTGATTTTCCTCCTATTTATTAATCATTAATTGATAAATAAAGTCCCATTCCCTAAATAAACAAAATATTTATTTAAAGCCTCAAAACCCTAGAATCTTCTAGACATTCCTAAACCCTTCCAATCTTTCCTAAACTTCCCTAAACCTTTCCTAAACCTATTTAGGAGGTGTTTCCTACATTTCTTAGCCTAATCCAAGTCTCCTTAACTTTTGGTCAAACCCTTCCATTAATGAGCCTTAAAGACTCATTAATAGCCCCTTACACTCTTTAAGGCCTCTTATAACCTCATAAAGAGACCCATGTCTCTTCTTCCACTCTTGTTCCCCTTGCACACTTACCTAGTGTTTCTAACACATGTGTGAGCAACCTTAACCCAAGGTCAACCTTACCTTACCCCAAACCTTACCTCAAACTCTACCCCAAACCTTACCCCTGACCCTAACTCCACTTCCTAACCCAAGCCCTTCCTCAAATCCTATAAATACCCTCACTTCCTAAGAGCAAAAAACTAATTCACATCTTTTACATTGAGTAGTGTTATAATGCTAGATTAATCCTAGATCTTAAGTTTTCATCATATATGCTAGATTAACTCATTTTTCGTGCTTTCTAACACATCTTAGAATAAGCTTAATGGATTGAAATTAGTTTTATTCAAGCTTTTCTAATCATTTTTACATCATATCACATCTCCTTTGGTCTAAAATCAACTCTAGAACAAGCATTCATAGCTTAATCAATTTTTCATAATTATTAGGATCCTTAAGGCCTTAGGGGCAAAACAGGTGTTCTATACCCAATTTTGTGCCACTATGAGGTTCTTATGGCCCCTAATCCTTCTTATTTCTTCCTAATCATCATTAGGGAATTTATCCAAGTATTTAGAGAGCACATCCACATCCAAAAGCGAGAGAAAATCAAACGGTGACAAGGTGCTCCCGGTTTAGCTCTATTTGAATGACTTAGCAAATAGTTTTCTCTATATGTTAGGAATATGCTCTTAGAATAATGTTTGAATGTCTACGCTTTTTTGAATAGGTTAGGTTTTCTCTGATAACAGTACATTGCTCCATGGACCATTTGACATCCATAAGACTTCCATGATTGCTTTCAACATGTAGACTCTGGTTGTAAGCTCCACTTAAAGTGATTTGGGAAAGATAGAGGGAGAGAGGGTAGGAAGGTGGGAGAGAGAGAGAGAGAGAGAGAGAGAGAGAGAGAGAGAGGGGTCCTAGGACCATCCATGACTCATTAGGAAACAACAGGTGCACTAGGAATGGACTAGTTGGAAATCAATCTTCTATATTCTATGAATTCCAAAGGATTTTGAATTATGTAAGGGTCATGAAATGTATTCAACACAATAATATGATTATCAAATGTGTAACAAAATCCTACACTTTTTAATACAAACCATTTGCATTCACTTATTATAAACTCTCTCTCTCTCTCTCTCTCTCTCTCTCTCTCTCTCTCTCTCTCTCTCTCTCTCTCTCTCTCTCTCTCTCTCTCTCTCTCTCTCTCTCTCTCTCTCTCTCATCCCCCGCCACCTTCTCACTCTTTCTCACTCACTCAATCCTTTTTCAGATTTTACATAGTGCGTATGTGATATAGCACATGCATGCTATTCAAGTCATAAATTTTAATAGCATGTGTGCGCTATTTAAGTCATAAATTTAAATACTACTAGCGTGCTATAGCGTGTGTGCACTTTGTAATACATTGGAATCCACCAAGGCAAAGGCTTGGATTTTCCTTGGAGATCCAACGCAAAGGCTTGGAGGATTCAAATAAGCCTGAGACGTGTTTTCCAACAGACATACAAAAAAAACACATCTTTTTTTGTATGCGCCTCATCGGGTTTACTCATGGTTCAATAACATTAAAATTAGGTGACATGATAGTGTAGATATTTTTGTTATCTATCTAACCATATAATTTATTTTGAATTCTGATTATGTTAAGCTTTTCATGTCTAATTTCTTTTGTATGTATGTCCAATTTTTTTCAAAAACCAACGTGTAGTATTTTGGGCATAGATTTTGGCTCGTTTGTTGAATTTTGCAACAAGTTACTTTTGTAAAAACTAGACTCCATTATACACACTTTAAAAAAAATAAAATTTGATTTTTGATTAGTTTTCAATGACTTCTAGGGGAGCACACCGAAATTTCTCATTTTCAAATGTGTGCACTTCATAAATTCATAAAAAATTATACATTCATAAAAAAATTAGCAGAAAAATCTGGGATAAACTAAGTGGTGTTAGCTAACTTCTCACCAGAGTGATTAAAAAAATTCAAAGAAAAAGTTAAAATTTTAGGGGGAGCACACCAGACACTATGTTATGTTTTTTCACAAAAACCAGGACCACTTTTTGTGCTCCTCCTTTTTGAGGGACTTAATCTGCACCATTTTTAAAATGAATTAGTAGTTTAAAAACTAGATTCAGAGTATTACAACTCTTTTTCTTTTCACATCTTAAAATTTTGAGTCTAACTATCTTCAATTTCTCGTTGAAGTTTAGAGTTTTCTGATTTTAGAAAAAAGTGGCATCTTATACCCCCTTTTTGGTCCCCCATCTTTGTGCACTTACCCAACATCTCAACGCTACTCTCTAACATGATTGTGCCACTCTCTAATGAGTGTGTGCCATTGTTTAACATGCTTGCGCCACTCTTTATTAGGTTGAACCACTTCCTAGTGTTTGTGCCACTTTATAATTCCTCTATATGTCATGCATTTGATTTTTATTATTTTTGGCATCGTGTCATTCAATTACTAATTTTTATACTCTAATTTTATCATATTTTGTCAACTTGTCCTATTCAATAATTTTGTCAAGTTATCCTAGGGAAAATTATTTATTTTCTCCCTTGTTCTAATGTCACTACTTTGGTAAATAAATATATTATTTATTTTCCCACTTTTATTGTCTTCCCACAATTAATTAAATTAATTTTATAATTTTTAAAATGTGTTGGAATTAATACTTTTTAATTACTGAATTCCCTTATTTTCTAACTCGATGTCATCCACTTTTCCCTCCACTTTTATCTCCCCCTAATTTCTCTAATGACACTTCCCACTAATTTCTCCCTCCATTTCTCTCCCTTAATTTCTTTGTTAATTCCTATGCACTATTTTCACCATTTCATTTTCACTCACCAATTTGTTATAGGGTAAGTACATGTCAATAATTCATCCTCTTATTCAATCTTGACTTTTAATTGGCATTCAATATTTTCCTCTAATTTTGAATTTAAAAACTTATAAATTCTAGGCTTCTTTGTCTTCATTATCACATACCATGATTTTCCAATATCTTTATGTCATTTTTCCAATTTATCTAAAGAACTGCACTCTTCAATTAATTCTCATAATTTCTTTGTCCGTCCATACTTTCTTTCTCATTTGTGCATTTCAGTACATTTGACCAACATATAGTTAGAGGCTAAAGAAGGAACAACGAGGCTTCATGTAATGACCCCTTTTTATAGCTTCTCTAGCTTGACCTAGAAAGCATAAATTTAGCACAAATTAGGGTTTAGGTTTTGGAAACTCCTTGGCTAACGATGGACTTTAAGAATGACCAAGCACACTATCACTTAATGTATATTTATATAGATCGTATGCACCACATAATCAAATACTATCTAATCTAAGATTTAATGACCAAATTTATCATATCTTTACTTAAATTTTCTTTTAATATCTAAATTACATGAATCTACGTTTCCCATCTTACCAATACTATGGAGGATGGTAGAATTACTGTGATCTAGGCATCAAAACAGTCTGCATGTAGGTTCCCTCAAGGTTGTCACCTATGTTCAGACCCTCCTGACATGTAACTGAATTACTCCACCACTCCCTTCACAAAACTCCCTATCCTACAAAGGAATTAGAAGAAGGTGAAGAACCCGATTCATGGTTTAGTCTAAATATTACATACTACTTATTTTCTATTAACATAAATGTATGCCTGATTTGTGGTTTCATGAATTCATTGTTCTCTAATTTCAATAGTATGAAATTATAGATATAGATTGAATTGCCCATGTTTCAATGTGGTATATGTTAAGGAAACTATTTCTATTTTGTTCATTCCTCTACATAATATGATTGTAAATAGATAATAGATGATGAATTATCTACTTCTTTGTTTGTTATAGAAGTTTGAGATACATACAAATTTGTTTTCTACAACTATATTTGATTATGTCTTGAAAGTTACAAGAGATCTCTAATACAATGGAAGTGAAGCCACACAATACTATCAATTATTAGAGATATACAAGAAATGAATCTCTACATGTTGTTCACCACCTTCCCTGATCAGATGTATACCTTAAAGGATGCCTAATTTGAGTCATGTTCGCATCTCTTAGTCACAATGATTTGCTTGGTGTTATCATGATTAGTTTGATAATAACCAAAATTTCCAAAGTGCCATTCAAACACCAAGCCCATGTTCCATTACCATCGACTATAGTCTACTATAGCACATATCAATATTTTCAAAATATCACATATCTATTCAATATAAACTATATGGGGTACTCATCATTTGGTTCCTTTAATCACTCCTATCATTGAATGAGTGCTGGTCGATGGAAAGGTATATATTCATAAAATCAATAATATTTTATCTTTAACATTGATTTATATTTTACAAATAGTATTCAGGTATATATTTACTAATTTTATTGACAAATATGTTTATTTATAATATTAATTAATACTATTGACTAAAATATTTAGATAAGGAATTAAATATATGTTTATATTCGAAGCAATGTATATTTTGAATAATTATATATTAAAATTATATTTATATTGTAAAATATTCAAATAAGGAATTAAATATATATCTATGTTTGAAGCAATGTGTATTTTGAACAAAATATATATTAAAAATATATTTATATTGGACATATCTCAATTACTACTCATGACAGTCTGTTCTCCTTCAATTTTTTTCCTCAAGCAACTTAAGATTTGAATGAGAAATGATATCTTCTCCTAGCCATGCAACAACCTCTTTAGGTAAACCTTTCCATTTCACTAAGTATTCTAAAATAGTTCCATTCCTTAATATTTTCTCCACCTATCAAGGATAACTTCAGGTTACAAAACAAGTTTACCTTCATCATCAAGTGGTGGCATTTTTGTGAAAGGACATACATTTTATCCAAGGACTTTATTAAGTTTAGATATGTGGAAAATATTATGGATTTTTATTTTTTTAGATAATTCTATCTCATAGCCTGCTTTACCAATCCTCGTCATGACCTTGTGTGGCCCATAGAATTGGCGCTTTAGTTTCTCAGCTTCTTTTACCTTGATTGAAGATTTCTTGTATGGTCGCAATCTCAAGAAGACCAAATATCCATCTTCAAATATTCTTTCCACGTGCTTCCAATTAGCATATATTCTTTGAGAGTATCCATAATATCTATACTTTTTTTGTATGAAGTCCTTGGCTCCTAGTACCTTACTATCTTACATGATCAAATTTATGAATGTGGTGGCCTCATATCCATATAATACCTTAAATGGAATCATCCCAATCAACATGTGATGGTTGGTATTGTAAAACTACTCTCCTATATGTAAATATTTGATCCATGCACTTTACTAGCCAGTAACATGATTTATGAGATACACTTCTATCCATCTGTTGAAAAGTTTAGGTTTTCCATATATTTGGGTGTGCTATCTTGTGCTAGGAGTATAGTCAGTTCCTACCAATTAGAAGAGTTCTTTCCAAAACAAGCTAATAAACGTGCTATCTTTTTTTCTAGCATTGTTCTTTTGTAATCCATGCAATCTGAAAACCTCTTTGAAGAATACCATTTCTGTTTGTGGTGCCTTATAGTGGGTATATATTGCAAATAAATGAGTGTATTTGGTCAATCTCTCCACTACCAAAAATATACAGTCCTTTCCTTATACCTTAGGTAACCTAGTGATGAAATCCATGAAAATACTTTCCTACTTTTGGTTAGAGATGGATAATGGCTATTATAGGCTTCTAGGGTAGCTCTACTTGACCTTTTCTCCTAAAAATTTATACATTCTTGGACATATTTCAAAACATCCTTTTTGAGGCCTTTCCAAGAATACCTTTCCCTTATTTTGTATAGGTCTTATAATATCCAAGGTGTCTTTCTAGGAGGTTGTCATGATACTCCTTCATAATTATCTTTTTGATTTTGGAATTTTGTATAAGGAATATTCTATCCTTATATCTAGAATGAGTTCTTCCACTATCTTATATTCCTCATTCAATAAATTTCCTTTGATTATCTCATTGGCTTGTGGATCTTAAACATAATATGTAAAAATATCATTTTCCCAATCCCTTGTGATACTAGTTATTGTAAGGACTACCAGACACTACAATATTTGGGGTCGAATTCTGATGGTGGGTAGCGACAACACTACAATTTGTGTGTGATTTTTGTGTTTTTTTTGCAAGTGCCCCCAATGCTATCATAATAACAACGGTTCCATCATTATTCGACACCCGCGTGATTATAAACAAAAAAAGAAAAAGAAATGCTCATTTCTAATTTTTCCCAAATCCCAGCTACGCACGTGAAGAGGGAAAAGTCGTGCTAGGCAAGCAGAGGTAGGTGTTTATTTGGCTCTTTGATCATTCCATTTTCTTCATTTGAGCTTGAAGCATCATAATTGACTTCTATTGATGATTATTTACTTGTTTTCAATTCATCACAAGATTGACTATTGGGCTAGGCAGTCATTATTTGTTTCTATTGATGATTATTTACTGTACTTTATTTCTCAAGGCCGTGGGCCTGTTACTATTTCTTCCTTCTGTATATATCATTTCTTGATTTGATTTGGTTATTGACACAACATTATAATGCTCACTACTATATTTTACTTGTTTGGATCTTTGAGGACCCGTGTTTAACACTAGGGATTTATTGCTGGATCCTTGCATTTTTATTATCTGATTGCTATGATGATCTAGGGCATCAATGATTAACTATTACTTGTTTTCAATTCATCACATGATTGAATATCAGGTTAGGGCATCATTATTTTCTTCCATTGATGATTATTTACTGTACTTGATTGCTCAAGGCTGCGGGCCTGTTACTGTTTCTTCCTTCTATATATATCATTGCTTGATTTGATTTGGTTATTGACACAACATTATAATGCTGACTGCTATATTTTACTTGTTTGGATCTTTGAGGACCCATGTTTTAACACTAGGGCATTATTGCTGGATCCTTGTATTTTTATTATCTACTTGCTGTGATGACCTAGGGCATCAATGATTAACTATTACTTGTTTTCAATTCACCGCATGATTGAGTATCGGGCTAGGGCATCATTATTTGTTTCCATTGATGATTATTTACTATACTTGATTTCTCAAGGCAGTGGGCCTGTGACTATTTCTTCCTTCTGTATATAGCATTGCTTGATTTGATTTGGTTATTGACACAACATTATAATGCTCACTGTTGTATTTTACTTGTTTGGATCTTTGAGGACCCGTGTTTAACACTAGGTTATTATTGTTGGATCCTTGCATTTTTATTTACTACTTGTTGTGATGACCTAGGGCATCAATGATTAAGTATTACTTGTTTTCAATTCATCACATGATTGACTATCAGGCTAGGGCATCATTATTTGCTTCCATTGATGATTATTTACTGTAGTTGATTGCTCAAGGCCACGAGCCTGTGACTATTTATTCCTTCTATATATACCATTGCTTGATTTGATTTGGTTATTGACACAACATTATAATGCCCACTACTGTATTTTACTTGTTTGGATCTTTGAGGACTCGTGTTTAACACTAGGACATTATTGCTAGATCCTTGCATTTTTATTATTTGCTTGCTGTGATGACCTAGGGCATCAATGATGAACTATTACTTGTTTTCAATTCATTGCATGATTAACTATCGGGCTAGGGAATCATTATTTGCTTCCATTGATGATTATTTACTATACTTGATTGCTCAAGGCTATGAGTCTGTGACTATTTCTTCCTTCTGTATATACCATTGCTTGATTTGATTTGGTTATTGACACAACATTATAATGCTCACTGCTATATTTAACTTGTTTGGATCTTTGAGGACCCATGTTTAAGACTAGGGCATTATTGTTGGATCCTTGCATTTTTATTTACTACTTGCTGTGATGACCTAGGGCATCAATGATTAACTATTACTTGTTTTTGATTTATCGCAGGATTGACTATGTATGGCTTAATTATACACATGCATGACTATAGATGAGGATATGTAATAGGATATCATGCATTTCTTAGATCCCTTGGATCTAACCCCATTTCTTTCCTTCTTGCAGGTTCTGGATCAAGTAGGAGCACACTGGATTCACAGCTTGGTCATCCTTCCATCATCTCTTCAGGAAATGTCAAGTACCCTATTTTTTATGCTCATTTACTCATGTACTCATGGTTATTGACACAACATTATAATGATCACTACTGTATTTTACGTGTTTGGATCTTTGAGGACTAGTGTTTAACACTAGGGCATTATTGCTGGATCCTTGCATTTTTATTTACTGCTTGCTGTGATGACCTAGGGCATCAATGATTAACTATTACTTGTTTTCAATTCATCACATGATTGACTATGTATGGCTTGATTATGAACATGCATGACTGTAGATGAGGATAATCGAATATCATGCATTGCTTAGATCCCTTGGATATAACCCCATTAGTTTCCTTCTTGTAGGTTTTGGATCAAGTAGGAGCATACTAGTTTCACACCCTACTCATCCTTCCATAATCTCTTCAAGAAATGTTTGGTACCCTATTGTTTATGCTCATTTACTCATACATGTCTGTATTTAACCTTATCTTTCTAGGAGTTGGCTATGCTCATGGCCTGTGTGAGCATAAATTTGCTATTGTATCATTATCACTGTTGCTTCATTATGCCCATTTGAATTTACCTGTGCTTATGATCTTCATATCTCATGAAGCTAGGGCATTAAAGATTTACTAATTAAATGATCATAACCAGTAGTGAGCATTATAATGTTGTGTCAATAACCAAATCAAATCAAACAATGACATATACAAAAGGAATAAATAGTCACAAGCCCACGACCTTGAGCAATCCAGTACAATAAATAATCATCAATGGAAGAAAATAATGATGTCCTATCCCGATAGTCAATCATGCAATGAATTGAAAACAAGTAATAGTTAATCATTGATGCCCTAGGTGGAGGTAATGATAATGATTCTTCGAGGTCACATGAAGCAAATGGAATGATAAAAGAGCCAAATAAACACCTACCTCTACTTTTGTACACTTTCCATCATCAAAGATCCATCCACAAAGCTCGGTGCTATTAAACTTCTTAACTACTTTAACTTTCCAGTAATTTTGCTCCTTTATTTCTCCAAATTATCTATATGGTCATGTAGAGGAATGGATTGACCTTCTAAATCACATGTTGAAGAAACTAAAGGATCAAATGAGTGCGAAATTTTCTCTATCCTCTACACACAATCCTTAATCTTCTTCGCAATATCATTAGTAAATTTAGATACACTTGACACAAGGACTTATAATGGTTACCAACTTCATTTAGAGAATCTTGAATATTTTTGACACTTATTTTCAACAATACTCTATCATAAGCTAAAGTATTCTTTATCTCATCGAATCTTCTATCATCAATTTCTCTTCTCAGCTTAAGTTTAGTAGTTTTTCAAATGATTCAAATTGTGATCTTACTATGCCATTTAGGTTCTTGAAGGTGTTGGAGGGACTTGCTACAACATCTCTTAAAAATGTTTTTACTAACTTATTAAGCATTTTAGATGCCTCGTCGATCAAATTTATCTCTTAGAGGCAGTTCCTCTCCATTTCTTCTCTTTCTTCTGCTTCAACAACTTGAGAAAATTTTAGCTTTTGTAGGGGAAAAAGTATAGATAAATCAAATAGCCCTTTAGGAATATGTATATCATCATCCATTCTTTCAATATTTACATATCTCCTCACTAATTTTACAGTGTCTCTTGCTTCCATAACTCCTTTTCCCTTTCCAACAATGTCAACCTTTAAATCAATTTGGGTATTTGGATCTTCTATTATCAAAGGCATCATTGTTTTTAGAGGTTGGATATCCTCTACCTATTCACTCCTTTCAAGTTATTTCTCATTCCTTTCCTCAACTTATGCTTCCTTCTCCTTTTATATATCTACTTCCTTTTCCTTCTCTATCTCCTTCTCTTTCTCCTCGTTATCTACTTCCTATTCTTTTTCTTCCTTTTTATCATTTTCCTTCTCTGATTCTTTCCTTGTCTTGTCCTCAGGGTTCTCTATTGTACTATCAATTTGATTAGTTATATATTTTGGAATATTTATTTCATCATCATCAATAATATATTCCATTAGAATCTTAGGTACATCCACATTATCTATTTCTATTAGTGTCACTTATGCAACTTGTGGAACACTTACTGAGGCTTGTTATACCTACACACCGCTATACTTTGTTTTTGTAACCCCCATTATACTTGTTCTTATTTGTGTGGTATGTGCATCACTAGTTTTACCTTGTGTCACTACTTGATAGTGTTCCACTTACTTATCTTGAGGAATATAATTAGTTGGCATGCCAATTTTAGGCATTTAAGTTCTTGCAACATCACCTTTTGGAATGTCTTCATATTGGTTATTCTCAAGATACACCTGTAATATCTTTTCAGTTTCATCATATAAATGCTTCAACTTGACCAACATGAATTTGTTCATTCTATGCTTATTGCAGAATTAATTCTCTATATCCTTGAGAATTTGCTTCACTTCTTCATTTTCAATGACTGAAAATAGATCAATTAGCACTTTCTCCCTTATCTTCTTATCTTCTACAATTGTGTATGATTTCCTTGCATCCAGAATATTATAGAGACTTCATGTTATCTCTATCTATATGAGATCTATTTTGAAAATATACAAGTATCTGATTACTACCTCCTCAACTACTCTCCTTTAATCATCACTAAATGTATCATAGAATTTCATTATAGGCTTCATATTTACATGAGAAGGAATAGAGGGAAACATAATAAAATATTATATTTTAACTTGCAAGAAAGGATCATATAATAAGTTATATGGGGTGTAAGTTTGAAGCTTCAAGCTCAATTAGTTTTTGGAGATTTATAAATACCTTCAAAGGAAGAAATGGATTCATTCTATTATTCATTTGATATTTTGTGACTTTGGAGATTGTGTTGTTGGAAACCAAGGGTTTCATAAATTTTGATCTTGTAGGATTTTGAATCCTACCAAGACTCTGCACTTTTCTATTGGTGAGTAATTGCCAGTGAATTATGCTTGTGGGTGGCTTATCTTAGGGACATTGATTGTGCTAAAATTGGTTACCAATTTGTGTATTGGACTTGTGTGGTAATCAACAATTAATCTTAGAGATAGTTTGCAAGGTCTGCTAATTATTTGTGATTGCATATCACAGCCAATAAGGGTAGTGTTAAGATGTATTGATTGTTGTGTCTTTACATAAAAGGATGACATTCCTTTTTACAATCAACATTAGCAATTTGGGGATCGATACTATAGTAGCAAAGGCACATGTTGTGTTGATGGTGATTGTATTGACATTAGAAGCAGTGTGGACCTTCTTAGAACTTGTCATATTTTGTATGTTGTGATTTCCTACAAAATACCTTCAACAAAAAATAGACAATTTCAGTCAATAAAGAGACATCATCAAAATGATTATACAAAAGCATCATCACACATGTCCAAATTAAGAAATACAACCAGTGATGCAAGCACGGGCCTTGGAAGATCTTCAAGATAGTGATCCAAGAAGGAATATTCAAAAAGTAAGCACACCTTCAAATGATAATGCAATTAGTAAATCCATAATGCCCTAGCTTCATGAGATCCAATAGTAAATAAAAATGCAAGGATCCAACAATAATGCCCTAGTGTTAAACACGTCTCCTCAAATATCCAAATAAGTAAAATACATCAGTGAGCATTATAATGTTGTGTCAATAACTAAATCAAATCAAGCAATGATATATAAAAAAGGAAGAAAAAGTCACAAGCCCACGGCCTTGAGCAATCAAGTATAGTAAATAATCATCAATGAAAGAAAATAATGATGCCCTAGCCTGATAGTCAATCATGTGATGAATTGAAAATAAGTAATGTGTGCTATAAATGTGTCACACTTCTATGGATCATTATATGCAAGGAAACTCAAGAATGAGCCCTCACAAATCGATCCATAGCTCCCTAGGCATGGAGTGCAAGGGCTTTTAAGAATGCTCTCAGCTAGAGCTATTTAGCCTATAACCTTGCTAGTAAACCATGCGATGGGAGATTCAATGAAGACAAGGGCAAGAATGCCAATATCCTCAAGAATCAAGAATGAAAATGCAATGCAATGCTATGCTAGAAATGAAAATGCAAGCTAAGCTATGAAAGGAAATATGCAAGTGTTACAACCCAAGCTAATTAATCTATGTGAGCTAATCTAGAGCATAGAAATGAATCTAATCTAAGAAAGCATAAATATGAAGCTAAGATAAAAATGCAAGAATGAGATGTAGATGCTAAGAATGCTCCAAATCTTCAAAAGCTCCAAATGTACCTAGAAAACCTACAGCATAAAGTTAGCATAAAAAGTTGGGGATCTAGAATGAAGAAGAGAGCTCTCCTTTTAAAGGAAATGAGAAGGAATGGACCATGGAGATTAAGAGGCAAAAGATTTAATCAATGGTGGAGCTTGAAGAGGGATCAATCCATGTGCACAAATATCCTCCAATGAGAAAATAAGAGTTGACTTTATGTCCATATGAGACAAAAAGTGCTTTTCTCCTTTTTTATAAAATAAGAATAATGCTTTATTTGTGCAACTTAGGATAAGAGGAAAAGTGGGGGCTTTTATTTATTTAAAAGGGGAGAAAATATTCCTTTTAATAAATAAAGACTTAGGATAAGATGGTTAGCCCATAGAAAATAATCGAATAAATGATAGAGCTAGGATTTGATCAAGAATAAGCAATTTAGAATTTAGCAAAAGGGGCTAATAGTCTAGATGACCATTTTTAGGTGTATACAAGTAATAGTTAATCATTGATGCCCCAGGTCATCACAACAAGTAGATAATAAAAATGCATGTTTGATTACGACTGCATCACCTTGTATTGGAACACCATGACCTTATGACATGTTCTGAGTTATTGCTGCAGATGCCTCATTTGGAAATGATTCCATAGAAACATCAAATGAAACACCAACATTTGATGTTTCTTTTTCATTATTTGGATGATGCATCCAAAATACTAACCACACTCTTGCACCACTATGACTTATGTATGTCCACTTGATGTTTTCCATGATGGTATCTTCTTCCTCCTGTAGGATCTTTCTGAGTGCACATGTCTTGTAGCATGGTTTCTTTCTAGAAATGTATGGCTTAATTATGCACATGCATGATTTTAGATGAGGATATGTAATAGGATATCATGCATTTCTTAGATCCCTTGGATCTAACCCCATTTCTTTCCTTCTTGCAAGTTCTGGATTAAGTAGGAGCACACTGGATTCACGCCCTGGTCATCCTTCCATCATCTCTTCAGGCAATATCTAGTACCCTGTTGTTTATGCTCATTTAATCATGTATGTATGTATTCAACCTTATCTTTCTAGGAGTTAGCTATGACTTGTGTGAGCCCAGATGTTATATTTTTCACTCCTTTCTTTGTACAGTACATACAAGTTTTTCAACATAGATATACATATGCTTCACATATATATACAAGCTTTTCAATATATATATTAATATTAGGGAAAAGGCTTCACCTTCCTTTCATCCCTATTCTAGAGAAAGGTTGGAATTTACAACTTTATGCTATATCCCTAAACATGCTCGAAGCTATGAGCTTGGAGTCTATTATTTCATGCTATTTTGGTCTCAAAGAGGGTTTGGTTTTGGTTATGCCACCACTGCTGCTGTATTTGGGATGTTTCCTCTACTGGACCAAGCTTTGTGGATGGAAAGTGTACAAAAGAAGATTTAAGTGTTTATTTGGCTCTTTGATCATTCTATTTACTTTATGTGAGCTCAAAGCATCATTATCATTACCTCCACCCAGGGCATCAATGATTAACTATTACTTGTTTTCAATTCATCACATGATTGACTATCAGGCTAGGACATCATTATTTGCTTCCATTAATGATTATTTATTGTACTTGATTTCTCAAGGCCGTAGGCATGTGAATTTTTCTTCCTTCTATATATATCATTGCTTGATTTGATTTGGTTATTGATACAACATTATAATTCTCACTACTTTATTTTACTTCTTTGTATCTTTGAGGACCCGTGTTTAACACTAGGGCATTATTGCTGGATCCTTGCATTTTTATTATCTGCTTGCTATTATGACCTAGGACATCAATGATTAACTATTACTTGTTTTTAATTCATCACATGATTGACTATCAAGCTAGGGCATCATTATTTTCTTCCATTGATGATTATTTACTGTACTTGATTTCTCAAGGCCGCAGGCCTGTGACTGTTTCTTCCTTCTGTATATATCATTTCTTGATTTGATTTGGTTATTAACACAACATTATAATGCTGATTGTTGTATTTTACTTGTTTGGATCTTTGAGGACCCATGTTTAACACTAGGGCATTATTGCTAGATCCTTGCATTTTTATTATCTGCTTGTTGTGATGACCTAGGGCATCAATGATTGACCATTACTTGTTTTTAATTCATTGCATGATTGAATATCGGGCTAGGGCATCATTATTTTCTTCCATTGATGATTATTTATTGTACTTAATTGCTCAAGGCCATGGGCCTGCGACTGTTTCTTCCTTCTATATATATCATTTCTTGATTTGATTTGGTTATTGACACAACATTATAATGCTCACTATTGTATATTTTACTTGTTTGGATATTTGAGGATCCGTGTTTAACACTAGGGCATTATTACTAGATCCTTGCACTTTTATTTACTTCTTGCTATGATGACCTAGGGCATCAATGATTAACTATTAATTGTTTTCAATTCATCACATGATTGAGTATTGGTGATGTAGAGCCCTCTACTATCCCCTAAAGGAACCCAACTAAACTTAAGGATTCTACAAGTGTCTTAGAACTCACTCAAGGAGTTAGTCTCAAATCAAAGATCAAATAGATTTCTCTAACTTTAGACAACCAACAACTCATAAATTTTTTAAAAAATCACTTCCTCTGATCTCTTATGCGAACTTCTCCTGACATCAAATATCCACTCAAGGATCCCAATCTAGACTTCTCCCAATGCACCTAGAGCCTCCAATATGTCAAATCTTCCAACAATTCTTCCACCCTATTTCCAACACCTTAGAACACCTAATCATGGACAACATACCATATTACACCATCCCTCCAAGTTTGGTTAAGTTATCTTCCACACAAACCACTCTAATAGCCCTTCTAGGCTTGTAGCCCTCACCAGTCACAAATCTTCCCTTTACTCCAAATATTCCCATATAACTAAAGAAAATATTCATTGATTTAGATACCCTTTTGGATTCTCTAAATCCTACCCAAATCCCAAGGTATACTCCTTTGGACCATCTAGTAGATCCAACAACCTAGTAGTCACCATATAAGCCTAATTGAACTCCATTTACAAAGAATCTTATAATTTACTCATACCCTTGACTCCCGACCAAGAAATAGTATTGAGTAAGGTCTAAGAACAAAATATTTTCAAAGTTTTAAGGTCTCACCACTTACCAAATTCACTAGCCACCAAACCCTTTCCTCTAGGGTCATTTACCTAGGGTCCGCACAAAATAACCCTTGCAACCTCCTCCAGAGTAATTAAATTGATCCAAAACATCAATATGGATCCCCACAACAATAATCCATCACCAAATATCTCCATTCTTAAGGGAATTCTTCCTCCATGTGACTACTGCAAGAAAAGGCACCCATCAATCAGTGTTCTACCACCATTCTATGGCTTCCCAAACACTTCATCTTCACATATCCCTGCACAAAACACTATATCACAAGGATATTGTATAACATTGACAACTCCCACCAATCACAATAGCCACAAGGGTGGGAAAGTCACTTCATTGTGAAGGTTTCAAACCCAAAACGATGACTGTGACCTCAATACCTAGGAACAGTCAAATGACAGTCAATTACTTGGGTTCAATAACAATTAAAAACATTGAAATGAAGATATGACTATTTAAAAAAGATACCAAACAATTTTTTTACACCTCCATCTAAGCCAAATCATGTTTTATTCAAACATTTGAATTTGCTGTTATTCTAACTGTACCCTACGGGTAGAGTCATTGTTGCAAGGAAAATGTTTTTTATTTATTGATTGAAACTTATTTCATTGAATCTTTACACACAAAAATCTCCATTCCACCTATAATCAAATGGATCAACCTTTAAATAGACTTCTAAAACTCCTAAAAACTGACTATACCCATAACCAACAATCTAAACTATTCCATATCAGTCTCTAACCGACTATCATAACAAAATATGACTGAATAGTGTTGTCAAGTTGAAAAATAATGTTGTCATCTTGACAAAATGAGTATAATTACCCCTCTAATAACTTTTAAAAGGTTTAAAGACAACCTTTTCAATCCACGCTAACCCCCCACATGAGCCTTATAGGCTATAATTGCATTAAAATGCAATTTTACATCTTTTCACTTTTGATTGCATTTATAGGTTGTTAATTGAATTAATGACCATATTATAAACCTATATGACCATATAGGTCCTTACCCCTTATATTTATCCTTGGATCAACCAAGTGACCCCAAGGTTACATTACTATCCTCATGCCATTCAATGGCTTACATAAGATCATTTGTTGATCATATTATCAAATGATCCAAAATCATTACAAACATGATGAAAACAATATAAAATGAATATCCATGGTCTATTAAAATTCCAAATGACCTTAAATGGTCTTGTCCTATCACCCAAGGATTCACAATGACCCTGGTGTACTTCCCTTGGTCTAGAGTTGACCTTGGTGCTCCTACACTAATCGGGCTAGGGCATCATTACTTGCTTCCATTGATGATTATTTACTATACTTGATTACTCAAGGCCATGGTCCTGTGACTGTTTCTTCCTTCTGTATGTTGGAAACTAAAATTGAAGCAATTTTTGTATTGTCATTGATGTCAAACCTTAACTGGTAAGACTTTTTCTATTTAAGAAAGTACTATATCTATTTGATTGTTGCTAAGGGGTAAGGCAACGTTGGTAACAATAGCACCTAAGGAAAGGTTGAATTATCTTGATACTTCAATGAGTACTTGATTATATGGCACGATGATAAGACAATGTATTGTTTATCTAAGTAAGAATGAAGACTAAACTGGTAGGCTTAACTGAGAAAAAGTGAAGAAATTTAGTTTAAGCCGAGTATTGTTAGTGTTGACCGAACACTAGTTAATTGCCGAGGAAGATAGTATTAGCCGAGGAAACAGTTTATGTGGTGACCGAGCTTTCTAGTGAAGACCGAGAAGTTGAATATAGTATTGACCAAGTGTCAGTATTTTTCATTTGAGGAAGAATTTAGATTTCCAGACGACATCATTGAATTCTTGGATTATGTAAAATGTGTTGACTTTATTTATTGATTGTATGAAAGCATTTAATGCACTGTAAAATGTTTTATTGTAAATTTATTAAGATATTTGAGATATTTCTAGAAGGATAGCCGAAGAGCACAATGTAGGATAGATTCAATGAATCTAACCTAACCCTAAGATCTACGAAGGAGATTAAGCGACAAAAGATGTATTGACCTAATAGAGGAAGTATTAAGGAAACCCAAGCTAGAGGTTGTAGAGGAGTGGATGTTGGAAGTATTGTTGATGTTATTGACTATCTAAGAAGAGAAGGATGAAGGAGAAGTGTTGTGATTGCTTGAAGAGAGTTCTGAGTAGATCAGTGATGGAGATGGTAAAGGTTCACAGTCCATAAGCCAACATATGTGTATGAAATTGGATCTGATATTTGCAAAGTGAGTTGTATGTTTTTTAGATCAATACTACTACTACTTTCTAACCATTGTAACAATCAAAATCCTTTTAACAGAGGTTGACCTAACAGTCATAGGTATAAATACTTTGAACAAGGTTACATTCTAATGGAGTGTATGTAAGTCCTATAACAAGGCACACTTTTAACAAAGTGGTTTAAATCCTTTAATCGGGTCACACTTGACAGTGTGTTTGTAAACTTTGATAGGGTTGGCTTTTCACTAAGCTCACTTCAGAAGAGTGAGTATAATAGTAACATGTTACAAAGTGGTTTTTCCCAAATTGGGTTTCCACTATAAATCCTGGTGTTGATACTTGTGTGAATGTTTTGGTTTGAATATTTCTGTGTTTTACAAGTTAGATGCTATTGGATAAGTGGATTGCACTGTTATATGTTTCTGTTATGCAGTCAGTAATGACTGAGTAGGTGTTGGTTATTAGATCTGATTTGTTAAAGAGTTTAAAGTTTGTTTTTATACATCTGGACCTGAGAACAACTGATTCACCCCCCTTTTTGTTGTTCTAAATCATACTAACAATTGGTATCAGAGCTGTTGGTACTTATAGAGAACAAGTTTGAAGGTACTTGAAGCAAATGATCAAGATGTATAAGAAGGAGGTACCAAATCTGAATAAGGAAAACTTTCCTGCATGGAAAAGCTTGATGAAGCTGCATCTGGCTAGTATTGGTGATTTTGCAAAGTATTACATTGATCATGACTATGCCATACCTGTTACACCTCTGACTACCGAGGAAATGAAAGCTAAACAAGAGCACAACCAAGAAATGTTGGAGATTGCATATGCCCTAAGTTATCTAGAGTTTGAAGACATCAAAGACTACAGTAATGCAAAGAAAATGTGGGACACCCTTGCAAACATTTATGGCAGTGACATAAATGTGTTGAGAGCAAAAGCTGAGAGCCTAAGAGGTAAATTTGATGAAATGAGAATGCAAGAAGGTGAGAATATTGACCAATATTGTGGTAGAATAAAAGAAGTTGTAAATGATATTAGAGGAGAAAATGGAACTATTGAGGATGAAACTGTAATAGGAAAAGTATTCAGAACTCTGCGACCTATCTATGCAATCAAAATTTTTTCAATTCAGGAATTTAGATGTAACTCTACTAATGCTCTTACTTTGGAAAGTTTGGTTCGTAAGCTCACTGTTTTTGAAATTTCTAACTATGATAACTTCACTGTTGGTAAAATTGAATCTTCTTTTAAGTCACAAATGGTTCTAAGTAAGTCGAAGAAAGAAAAAGAAAGATGCATCAGTGAAAGTGAAAGTGAAAGTGACAGTGACACATTTGATGAAGAACTTGAGGATCTAGAAGCTCTTATGGCTAGAAGACTAAAAAGGGGAAAAGGAAGGTATAAAGGTAAACTCCCTATTATATGTTTTTCATGTAATAAACTTGGTCATATAGCTGCTAGATGTCCTAACATGGATAATAAGGATGAAGAAAGGGACATCAAGCATAAAGAAAAAAGAGAAGATAGAGGTTACCAAAGATACAAGGACTAAAAAGGAAAAGGTAAGAAATCCTGCTACATTTCCGAAGAAGAGACTAACACTGATAGTGATGATTTTGAAATTGAGGTTGTCTATGTTGCAATGAAAGATGAATTTGATGAGGATGAGAAAAATGCATTGATATCTTATGTGAAAAAAAATGATAAATGGATTATTGACAGTGGTTGTTCACATCATATGACTAGAGATAAGAGTAAGTTTGATACCTTAGATCATTATAAAGGTAGGAGTGTGAAATTTGGTAATGATGCACCATGTCCTGTTAGAGGCAAAGGATTGATTAAGCCGACTGATAAGATCACTTGTGAAAATGCTTCTTGGGTTGAGGGTCTTAACTATAATCTACTGAGTGTTACACAACTTAATAGCACTGGCTACTGAGTGGAATTTCATCACAGGAAGGCCAAAATATTTGATGCCATTGGTGAACTGATTGGTAGTGGAGAATAGACAAGAGGTAATTTGTTCTATCTAGACCTATCTAAAGAAACATGTATGATTGCACAACTTGATGATATTTGGTTATGGCATAAGCGACTATGTCATGTTAACTTTGATAATTTGGTATAAATTAGTAAGAAAAAGAAAGTGAGAGGTCTACCTAGATTGAAGAAACCTGAGAATGTAATGTGCAAAGAATGTCAGTTGGTTAAGATGAAAAAGTCTAGTTTCAAGAGCAAAACTTTTACTTCTGAGAATATCTTAGATTTGGTTCATACTGACCTTTGTGGACCGATGGGTGTACAAAGATATTGTGGTGCTAGATATTTTATCCTGTTTGTTGATGATTATACTAGAATGATGCATGTAATGTTCTTAAAAGAAAAATCTGATGCTTTTCAATTTTTTAAGTGGTATGTGGCTAAGGTTGAAAAAGAGATAGGCAAGAACCTAAAGTGTCTGAGATCTGACTGAGGTGGAGAATTTACATCAAATGAATTTAATCTATTTTGCAATGATAGAGGGATCAAAAGACAAATATCTGCACCTAGAACTCCTCCATAGAATGGTATAGCAGAGAGAAGGAACATATCTATCTTGGACTGTGCAAGGACATTAATGATTGAAAATAATGTTGCACAAAAATATTGGAAAGAAGCTATAAGTACAATTATTTATACTCTTAACCGAGTATAGATAAAAAAGGTACAAATCTGACACCTTATGAATTATGGCATGGGTATGCACCGAATGTAAAGTACTTTAGAATTTTTAGAAGTAAGTGCTACATATTAAGGGATAGTAGAAATGGAAAATTTGATGCTAAAAGTGATGAGGGTATATTCATAGGCTATTCCACAAAAAGTAAAGCTTATAAGTGTTTGAACTCTAACACTAACAAAATTATGGAAAGTGTGAATGTCAAAGTTGATGAGTATGCAAAAAAAAATGAAGCTGACAGTAAAAGAGAACCAGAAGATTATAGATCTTTTGTGTATATAAAGGAAGAAGAGGCAAGTGATAGACCTGCACCTGATGCTGAGTCTCAGGTAAGCAATGCCGAGCATCAAGATAACAATGCCGAGAGAGAAGAAGAATGTGACGAGCGACAGGAAGAAGCTACCGAGTATTAGGGAGAGGTTGCCGAGCATTCAGAAGCTGAATCTGATAATCTTGTTGGTGAACCTGATGAGAAAAATGAAAGGAGAGCAGAACTTGTTCTAAAACAATATGTAAGGAGGCATCACAAGCTTGAACAAATTATTGGAGATAAAGATACTGGAATTCAGACCAGAAGCAAGGCAAGAGATCAAACATGTTTACTATGTGAATTTGAGCCTAAGACAAGAGGCATTAGAAAATAAGATTGGATAGAAGCAATGAATGAAGAGATAGACCAGGTAGAGAAGAATGATACCTGGACTCTGGTGCCCAGACCAAAAAATAAGAATGTCATTGGGAAAAAGTGGGTATTTCATAATAAGCTGAATGCGCATGGTCATATCACAAGAAACAAAGCTAGGCTGGTATGCAAAGGCTATGCACAAGAATAAGGAATAGATCATGGGGAGACATTTGCTCCTGTAGCAAGATTGGAAGGAGTAAGAACTCTACCTGCATATGCTGCCTATAAAGATTTCAAGGTATACCAAATGGATGTTAAATCTATATTTTTAAATGGTATATTAGAAGAAGAAGTGTATATTGAACATCCAGAAGGATTTGTTGATCCAAACATAAGACACATGGTTTTCAAACTGAATAAAGCATTGTATGGACTGAAGCAAGATCCCAGAGCATGGTATGAGAGATTACACAACTACCTAATATAGATTGGATTCTCAAGGAAAAATGACACAAGTAATGTATACATGAAAGATGAAGAAGGTAAAAGAATCCTGTTAGCTAAGATCTTTGTAGATGATATTATATTTGGTGGACAATATGCCTTATGTAAGAAATTTTCAAATGAAATGCAAACTGAATTTGAAATGAGTATGTTTGGGGAGATCAAATTTTTTCTTGGTTTGCAAGTATATCAGATGGAGAAAGGAATTTTCATCACCCAATCTAAATATGTTCACGAGATACTAAAAACATTTGGTATGGAAGATTCAAGGCTAGTAAGTACTCCCATGGCTACTGGACAAAAGTTGTCTAAAAATGATGATGCTGTAGAAGTTAACCAGACTTTGTATAGATATATGATCGAAAAGCTACAGTATGCTATACATAGCAGACCAGATATTGCATTAGCTATTGGGATTGTGGCAAGATTCTCTGCCAATCCTAAGGAAACTCACATGATGGTGGTTAAAATAATCATGAGATATTTGAAGGGAACTGCTGACTATGGATTGTACTACAAGAAGCATGACAAGTTTGAATTGAGAGTGTATATAGATGCTGATTGGGAAAGAAATGTAGATGACATAAAGAGTACTAGTGGTGGAGCTTTATTTCTTGGACAAAGATTAGTTTCCTGGACAAGCAAGAAATAGAATTGCATTTCCCAATCTACTACTGAAGCTGAGTATGTGGCTGCAGCTGTGAACTGTTCAAATTTGATATGGATAAAATAATTGTTGGTAGGCATGAAAGAAGAAATCACTAAACTAGTTGTCATTTTCTATGACAACACAAGTGGTATCAACATCTCTAAGAATCTAGTGATGCACACAAAGACCAAACACATTGCCATCAAGTATCATTACTTGAGATAATTGGTACAAGATAAAGAGGTCCGCATGGAATATGTGAATACAAAGGAACAATTAGCAGACATATTCACTAAGGCTTTACCTAAAGAAGCTCATGAATACTTGAGAAGTCAATTAGGGGTCCTTCCCCTAATTGAGGCTGCCTAGACAAGCTAGGAGCACTGCATCAAATGTGCTGCAAAGAAATTCTAACAAATTGATGTAGATAAAGGTCAAACTTTAGGAGTAGCCTAGAGTTGTGAAAAGCACAACAAAGTCAAGAATCATTCATAAGAAAAGATGACAAAGGGAGAAATACTGTTACTGAACTGCAAGGATGATATCTACATCTGCAGGATGTATGTTTTTGTTGCTGCTTTGACATTTTTGTCAAAGAGGGAGATGATCACAGATGAATACACAGAATGAGAAGATCAAGACAGAGGGAGAAATTCAATGGAAGGTCAAGCATGGCTAATTGATTCTATATCAAAATGAAGCTAAGGATATTATAAATATTTTTGATGGACAGATAAGTTTTTGGATTGGTTGGTAATTCATGTGATATTCATATGGTGTTGCCATCAATGTCAAAGAGGGAGATTGTTGGAAACTTCAATTGAAGCAATTGTTGTATTGTCTTTGATGTTAAACCTTAACTGGTAAGAC
Organism: Chamaecyparis obtusa; assembly: GCA_027943335.1. Lineage (NCBI taxonomy): Eukaryota > Viridiplantae > Streptophyta > Pinopsida > Cupressales > Cupressaceae > Chamaecyparis > Chamaecyparis obtusa. The sequence continues at coordinate 115,824 of BSBK01003871.1, forward strand.
TGTTGCTATTTAAGAAAGTACTATATCTATTTGATTGTTGCTAAGGGGTAAGGCAAGGTTGGTAACAATAACACCTAAGGGAAGGTTGAGTTATCTTGATATACTTCAATGAGTACTTGATTATGTGGCACAATGATAAGACAATGTATTGTTTATCTAAGTAAGAATGAAGACTATACTGGTAGGCTTAACTGAGCAAAAGTGAAGAAATCTAGTTTAAGCTGAGTGTTATTAGTGTTGACCGAGCTAGTATATGTCGAGTAAATTTAGTGTTGACCGAACACCAGTTAATCACCGAGGAAGATAGTATTAGCTGAGGAAACATTTTATGTGGTGATCGAGCTTTCTAGAGAAGATCGAGAAGTTGAACACAGTATTGACCGAACGTCAGTATTTTTCATTTGAGGAAGAATTCAAATTTCCAGCCAACATCACTGAATTCTTGGATTATGTAAAACATGTTGACTTTATTTATTGATTGTATGAAAGCATTTAATGCACTATAAAACATTTTATTATAAATCTATTAAGAGATTTGAGATATTTCTAGAAGGATAGCCGAAGAACATAATGTAGGATAGATTCAATGAATATGACCTAACCCTAAGATCTACGAAGGAGATTAAGTGGCAAAAGATGTATTGACCTAATAGAGGAAGTATTAAGGAAACCCAAGCTAGAGGTTGTAGAGGAGTGGATGCTCGAAGTATTGTTGATGTTATTGACTGTTTAAGTAGAGAAGGCTGAAGGAGAAGTGTTGTGATTGCTTGAAGAGAGTTTCGAGTAGATAAGTGATGGAGATGGTAAAGATTCACAGTTAGTAAGCCAACATATGTGTATGGAATTGGATTTGATATTTTCAAAGTGATTTGTATGTTTTCAGATCAATACTACTGCTACTTTCTAACCATTGTAACAATCAAAATCCTTTTAACAGAGGTTGACCTAACAGTCATAGGTATAAATCCTTTGAACAAGGTTAAATTCTAATGGAGTGTATCTAAGTCCTATAACAATGCACACTTTTAATAGAGTGGTTTAAATCCTTTAACTGGGTCACACCTGACAGTGTGTTTGTAACCTTTGACAGGGTTGGCTTTTCACCAAGCTCACTTCAGAAGAGTGAACATAATAGTAACATGTTACAAAGTGGTTTTTCCCAAATTGGGTTTCCACTATAAATCCTAGTGTTGATACTTGTGTGAATGTTTTGGTTTGAACATTTCTATGTTTTACAAGTTAGATGCTATTGGATAAGTGGACTGCACTGTTATATGTTTCTGTTATGCAGTCAGTAATGACTGAGTAGGTGTTGGTTATTAGATCTGATTTGTTAAAGAGTTTAAAGTTTTTTTTTATACATTTAGACCTAAGAACAACTGATTCACCCCCCCTCTCTATTGTTCTAAATCATATTAACACTGTATATATCATTTCTTGATTTGATTTGGTTATTGACACAACATTATAATTCTCACTATTGTATTTTACTTCTTTGGATCTTTGAGGACCCATGTTTAACACTAGGGCATTATTGCTGGATCCTTGCATTTTTATTTACTATTAGATCTCATGAAGCTAGAGAATTATGGATTTACTAATTGCATGATCATTTTATGGCATGCTTACTGCTTGACTATTCCTTCTTAGATCACTGCCTTGAAGATCTTCCAAGGCCCGCGCTTGCATCATTTTTGGTATTTCTTAATTTGGACATATGTGATGATGCTTTTGTATGATCATTTTGATGATGTCTCTTGATGGTCAGTGCTATAAATAAAAGAGTCAAAAAATTTTCAAAATGAACTTTTGAACATTTGGAAGTTAATTCCATGGGAACAAGATTCATCTTGCCTCCATGGGATTAACCTAAGATGAAGGGAATAGTAAAATTAAGTTGGGGATTGATTGTTTGAACATGTGATGAATTAAAAATAAGTAATAGTTATTCATCGATGCCCTAAGTTAATCATGCGATAAATTGAAAACAAGTAATAGTTAATCATTGATGCTATAGGTCATGACACAAGAGGGATAAAGAGAGGGGCCAAAGGCACACCCTAACTAGGTCCACCTTGTAGAGATCACACGCGAAAGAAACAAACACACAAGAGAGAGAGAGGATGCAGATCACTTTCATATATTCATTTAATTTGATTCAAACAACTCAGAAACTAAAACAAAAAACTCGGTAAGCAAGGATAACTGAGCGCCAGACAAGCATCACCGAGCGCCAGAGAGATAACCAACCAACTTGGTTAACAAAGGAAACCGAGCAACTACCGAGCCAACTCGGTCAAAGTAGGAACCGAGCAACACAAGAAAACACAAACATGTTTTTGGTGACATAGGATTTCCAAGGACTAGAGATGATCCTGCATCAAACACTTGGGGTTATTTGAAATGATTCTTTGAATCATGAAGTAGGTATGATCTGAGCTGAATCCAACTCAGACTATGAAATCCATGAACTATCATCAATTGGTCTATTCTTCCACTTTACGAGATATTCCATATACTATTTTCCTCTTGTATTTCTGCCAATTCTTTGCTCTAAAATCTTCTCAACTTCTTCTATCTATTTCTTAGGATAATCATTCGGTACTGTCATTTCTTCATCCGACTCATGGTACTCATACAAATTAGAAATGTTGAAAATAGGTGATATATCCATGTCATCAGGTAACTCAATCTCATAAGCATTTCTACTGTCAAATCTCTTCAAAATCTCGCAAGGAACAAACTTCTTCATTTTCAGATTCCCATATGTTTCAACAGGAAAGCTACCTTTCTTCAAATGAACCATTACATCATCACTGACTGCAAAAGTCTTATGTCTTCTAGATCTATCATCTATGTCTTTGTATTTCTGATTACTTTTCTCCAACTTATGTTTCACTTCTTCATGCAATGTCTTCATGTACTTAGAAAACTTTACTCTTTCAACACTTCTCTTTCCTTCATCAACAATATCCTTCAAATCTGATATACCTCTAAGTTGTATGCCATTTACAATCTCAAAAGGTGTTTTTTAGTACTCCTATTCACTAAATTATTGTATGCAAACTCTGCTTGTGCCAACACATAATCCCAATTACTCAGTGTGCCTCCAACTAAACATCTCAAAAGATTTTCCAAGCTTCTATTCACGACGTCTATCTATCCATTGGTTTGTGGGTCAAATGTAGAACTATATTTCAACTGAGTGCCAAACTTTCTCCAAAGGGTCTTCCAAAAGTATCTAAAAAATTTATTGTCATGGTCAGAGATGAGACTCCTTGGTAATCCATGCAATCTGAAAATTTCCTTAAAGAAAAGATCTTCTATATGTACTACATCTGATGTCTTTCTACAGGGTATAAAGTGTGCCATTTTAGAAAATCTTTCCACAACAAAAAATATAGAATCATTACCTCTTACTATCTTTGGTAAGCCAAGAAAAAAATCCATACTAATATCAATCCAAGGTTTCTCAGGAGAAAAAATTGGTGTATACAATCTAGTATTCTGACTTACTCCTTTTGTAACTTGACAAATTCCATAACTTTTCACAAATTTCTAAACATCCTTATACAACTGTGGCCAAAAGTATTTCTCCTTAAGCAAATTCAATGTCTTGTCAACACCAAAATGTCTAGCCAAACCACTACTATGTTTTTCTCTTATCAAATTAGTTCTCATTGATCCTCTCGGTATACATAATTGAATACCTTTAAACAACATACCTCCTTGAATGAAATATTCTTCCCATTTAGTACTCGGTTAATCTTGAATAGGTGCTCTGCACTTTCTCCATGGCTCAAAAAAATTAGGATCAAATTCATAAGAATCTCTCATGTCATTAAAACCAAGAACTTTAATTTTCATCTCAGTCATCAAAGATATTCTTCTACTCAATGCATCTACAACTCGGTTAGTGACTCCACTCTTATGCTTTATCACAAATGTATAACTCTGTAAATACTCAAGCCATTTCATATGTCTCCGATTCAACTTATTTTGACTACCCAAATACTGTAAAGATTTATGATTAGTATACAATACAAATTCACTCGGTATCAAATAATGTCTCCATTTCTTCAGTGCTTGAAAAATAGCATAGAATTCTTGATCATACACATAGTATTTTCTTTTTGCATCATTCAACATTTCACTAAAGAAAGCAACAGGTTTACCTTCTTGACTCAACACAACTCCTATTGCGCTTCCAATTGCATCACATTCCACTTGAAATACCTTATTGAAATCAAGCAATGGTAACATAGGCAATTCAACAACCTTTTGCTTCAGAGTCTCAGAACTTTTATCAACTCCATGTGTCCACTTGAATTCTCTTTTATCTCCTCTCATAGTCTCAGTCATAGCATTACAAATTGAACTGAAATTCCCAATGAACTTTTGGTAAAAACTTGCCAAACCATGAAATGATCTTACCTCACTAGAATTATTAGGTGTAGGCCAATTCAAAATAGCTTCAACCTTTTCAGGGTCCATCTTCAAACCATCAGCTGAAATCACAAATCCCAAATACACAATCTCCTCTTTCATGAAATAACACTTTTTTAGGTTTATCAACAACTTTCTTCTTTCAACCTTTGCAATACTTGTTTAACATGCAACAAATGTTCTTCTCTGGTCCTACTGAATATCAAAATATCATCTAGGTATACAATCACAAATTTACCTAAGAATTTCTTCAAAACTTCATTCATCAACCTCATAAAAGTACTTAGTGCATTAGTTAAGCAAAAAGGCATAACCAACCACTCATACAAACCTTCTTTTGTCTTAAAAGCAATCTTCCACTCATCACCTTCTCTGATTCTGATACGATGATACCCACTTTTCAAATCAATTTTGGTAAATTACTTTGCTCCGATCAAACTGTCCATTATGTCATCCATTCTCGGTATAGGAAACCTATATTTCACTGTTATCTTGCTGATTGCTATGAAATCAATACACATTCTCCATTCTCCATTCTTCTTAGGTGCCAATATAGAAGGTACTACACAAGGACTCAAAATTTCTCACATCAAACCTTTTTGCAACAATTCTTGAATCTGTCAGTTCAATTCCTAATTCTCGGTAGGTGTCAACTAATGTGGTGCCTTATTTGGTAAACTAGCTCTTGGGATTAGATCCATGCAATGATCAATGCTTCTCTTCAGTGGAAAACCATCAGGTACATTATCAAAAATTATTTCACTGTACTCAGTGAGTAAGTTATCAATCTCCTTAGGAATACTATCCTCTATTTTCTTACTCAGTTTGTTAGGAATCACAATAAAAAATACATCATTCTTCTTCTAATCCTTAACAAAATTTCATCCTTCCATCAAGCAAACTTTCACAGACGTACAAACATTACTAATAGGTTCTTCAATCAAAGGTAACAATATTTTGTCTTCTCCCATCAGCCCAAATAGTGTATTTATGGAATCTCCCATCATATATAACATGTCTATCATATTGCCAAGGTCTACCTAACAAAATATGACAACAATCCATAGGAATGATATCACATAACACCTTATCATAGTACTTTCCAATTTTAAAATTCACATAACATTGTTCACTTACCAAGAGTGTATGCTCATCTTTGATCCATGAAATTTGATAGGGCTTCAGATGTTCCAACCTTTTCAACTACTACTTTGTAACCATTTCCTCAGATGCCAAATTCTCCAAGCTATTGCTGTCAATGATTACCTTCCAAACTTCATCATAAACTCTACATCTGGTCTTGAACAAAATTTTCCTTACCGGATCTTCCTTATTACTTTCACTCCAAAGTGCTCTCCTTACCATGAAGTTCTTTTCCTTCTCAGGTTAATTTGGTGACTCTTCTTGCACCAAAGCATTTCTACTGCTACTGACCTTCTTGCTTGAATGTGTACACTCAAATGATCTATGTACTTCTCCACAATTATAACGAGTTCCTCAAAAACCACCTATGTTATAGCCACCTCGGTAGTTATTGCCTCTTCCTCTAGATGAACTTTCACCTTTCCACTCGGTCTTGCCTTTATCCAAATTTATCTTTTCTGGTTCAGATCTACTATTTTCACCATAAGATCTACCTCTTCCTCTAGGGAATCTACCACCTCTACCTCTTTGTCTTTGCTCACGTCTCTTGTTTAATTTATCCTCGACTTTCAATGCAAATTGATAAGCTTCTTCAATGTTCTCCAATTTAACCAAACTGGTTTCTTCTTGGATGGAAACTCTCAATCCATTCAAGTACCTAGCAATTCTTTCCACATCATCTTAATCATGTCTAGATTTGATATCTAATCTATAGAATTCTTTAGTATACTCTTTTATCGATCTATCTTTCTACCTCAAACTTTGTATTTTCCTAACTAGGTTAATCTGATAATCACAAGGTAAAAACTTTCCTTTCAATTTATTCACCATTTTATTCCATACCTTAAATTTGTCTTTGCTGAAATTTCCTCTTTCTGTCCAACTGCAGATGTTCCTACCACAAGGATGCATGACTTTTCAACTTTGTGCTGTGTGTGTGAAAATTGTACCTGATCTGTAGACACAACACTCAGTAAAATATTAGAGGTTAGTGATAATCAAAATCGTGCAAAATTGAAATCTAATCTAACCAAGTGATTTACTGCCTTCTAGTAGGTGCGAGATTAATGTTCTCAGATTGTAATCAAGATCAGTGACCTAGACGACACCTAAATGAAGGATTTGAATGCAAAAGATGGATATGAAATTGAATGCAATTAATCTATATTTTTGATATTTTCTATGCAATAAGAATGATAAACTGATATGCTATGGATGCTAAATGATCTAACAATGAAGATTCTAACAATGATATAAAAACTATGAAATTCTATGCTAAGATATAAAAACTATGCAATTGAAATTGATCTCACAAAGCTTTGAATTCGCAAATTGATTCCTCAGCCTCCAATTCTCCAGCGTGATTGTGCAAAAATATGAGATGATTTGTGAAGAGCTGAAGCCTTTAATTTATAGAAATTCAGGGCTTCGGAGGTGCATGGATAAAAGCCATAAATCACTCAAATTAACTCATCTTGATTTTTGAGTTATCTGATCATGAAAGATAGTTAATTCTCAAAATCATGCAAAAACATGCAAAAATAGCTTTTTAACTCAAATTAGAGTTTAGATCAGCTTTTTGAACTCCAAAAGGATGTTGAGTTCCAAAAAGTCAATAACTTGCATTGATTTTTTGATTTGGAGTTTAACTGTTTCTTTTGAATATGCATAATAATTAAGAATTAAATAAATAAATAAAGTGATTTATCCTCAACTCAACTGATTTTTGAAAATAAATAATTAATTTATGGGTTAATTAACTATTTTAACAAACTTTTATTAAAAATTATATTATTAAATAATGACAACATGCTTTAATTAATTAAATAAGAATTTAATCAATTAAAGATAGGAATTTTGATCTATTGTCAAAATTAAATAATACAATTAATAATAGATAGAATTAAATTTAATTAAACAATTAAGTGGCAAGATATTAAATCTAATTAATTAAATATAAAAATATTCAATTAATCAAACTTAGGATAAATGTGATTTATTGCCAAATAATCATTAAATTAAAGATAATTAAGATAATTAGGAATATTGCTAGGAATATTCCCCGATGCAAAATTTAAGATAATCAATTATGATTCGATGATGTTTAGATGTGCCTTAGGTTAGGACTTTGATGTCGATTTTGTTCGATTTGTCGATGTAGGACTGTTAATGAACTTATAGCCCATTTTTTGGGTATTACATTTTGCCCCTCTTTGAATTATTGTGCGAAGCGTAGTGGTTCAAAGATAATCTGTGTTTGATAAAGATATGAAACTGATTCAAAAGATAAACTGATCTCAAGATAGAAACTGATTGAAAGATATTGAGATAGGAGGTCCTGAATGACCAGAGATAATGTTTACTATAGCAGCAATGAACCTATGATTGTGAAAAAGTGTCAAAATGCCTGATTCCAAACCATAGGATTGATAAGAAGTGAGTGACCCATTCTAGACTCGATTGTCTTAGCAGAACTAGCAGGTATCACATCCGAATCCTTCAGTTGCCGAAGAACCAAGGAAAGAACACTATGATCCGATGGTTGCAAAAACTGATACAGTTTACAAGATTAGGAGAATACGAGATTGATATGGATCGATGAATCTGATATGCCCCAAGTGATGATAGATTTGCCCTGAGTGATGAGGACTTTTGATGAATCAGCGACTAGATGTGATTGTTGTCTTGATCACTGATGAAAGATATTGATAAATTTGATTGACAGACTTTGAATGATGTGCAATACCATGCCCCCTTCGGGATTAAAATTGAAATCTGACAAGAAAAGTCAGTGTTGATAGTTGAGAAGCATGTTAATTGATTTGAAAAGTGGTTATACACATTCAAGAACGCGTTCTGCATCATTTGGAGGTCTTGGAGACCAAGTTTGACTAGGTTAAACCATGAGTTGACCATAGTTGACCAAGTTGAAATTTTGATAGTTTGATGTAAGATAATCAGTTAAGTTGAATACTGGATTTCTGTGATGATTGAAGGTTGAATATGCAAGTAGTTAATAATATGAATGATCTCAGATTTTGATTTTAATCCCAAAAAAGGATTCTACTTGCTATTTGGTTGGATGGATCTTCGTGTAAGATTCAGCTCTTGTTAGATTTGAAGATGTGATTGAAGAATCATTTAAGCATTAAAGTTCATTTAATCATTGTGAGATCATGCAAAGATGAAAAATGCAAAGAAGCATGCAAAATGAAATGCAACCTAAGACCTAGGACCTAGTCACTGATCATGTGTCGATTTGTTATCATCATTGAACTTTTAGGTAACTGGATAAATCAATACAATGCCCACTAGCTATGAAACCATAGACATATGAATATCAATTTGTATGCGCAAGAATCAATACAACACCCATTGGTCAACAACCATGGACATATGAATATTGCTTTGTTTTTGGAATGTTGGATCAGATATAAGCACCAAGGCACAAACGCCAGGATGACCTGAATATCATGTCCATTTTGATATAGCAATTTTTACAAGCATCAAAACATAAACGTCATGATGACCTGAGTACGCCTTGCATGGAAAACACATCAAACAGTCAAGAGATCATTCTAAATCCAATGTGAATTACCTGTAGTGACCCTTTATCGTTCACATCCTTAGGCAAGATCGCATGCCACAGTAGGAGAAAGAACTTACTCAAAAAGATAATAGTTAGATCAAAGGTCCTTGAATTTTCTAGGTATCAATGGTTGAGGTACGCCTAGCCATCCAATTCGAGATAGAGGCTCTTACAGTCAGACACCATTTCAATCCAGAATTTCCAAAGTGATTAGATTTCACATACAAGCAGAAAACCAAGAAAAGATTATGCCCCCAGTCATCACTCTCTAAATCCTGTAAAGGACATCATTGAGGAGCTCGAAGGGACACAATATGCAAAAATCTCAATGTGAATCAGTAAGCATACAAGGAGATAAAAGCATGAAGCACAGATTGTTTTCAGTTTGTTTTGATGTTTGATTGTTGTAGATGCAAAATCCTTTCTGGAGACAAGACTGACTGACTGACTCACATGAAGCTTCAAAGGACTTTGCCTAGATATGATCCATCTAAGATACATGGGAGACCATAGGATATGACATTGATTGCCCCCAAGTGTGAACATTGACAGGATATAGACGCTTGAGCTAGTTGGTGTACAAATTGACTTATTGAAAACTAGAAATGCAAAAACAAACCAGGGGATATGTACAAACTAAAGCAAGACTGAAAGCTAGGAAAGACCAAGATTGCATTGATAGATGGAGCATTTTGAAACAAGTGGCACCCGTTTGCCAGATTTTCACCATCTTGGCTGAGATTCTATTTTTGCTACCAAGGCGCCTGTTTCCAGGTTTTCACCAAGGCACTTTTTCTTTTTTCATTTTTCATTTTTTAAATTTTTTTGTACTTTTGATTTTTTTGAATTTTTGATATTTTTTTGATTTTTTTGTGAATCATCAAGGCACCTATTGCTAGGTTTTCGCCAAGATGTTCATTTTTTCAGGACTCTTTCCGATTTTAAAGATTTTTTCAAGACATTTACCAAGCACTGAATGCCTTAGGCATAGAATTTCTTCAGATGGAGAACATTGATTGGTTCTCGGAGCTATTCTCCTTTAGTCATTGAGAGTTGATAGGCACCAAAGCCAAAAGTAGCAATGATGACAAAGGGACCCAGCCAGTTGGGTTTGAACTTCCCCTTGCGTTCTCGATGGGATTGATTTTTAGGATTTTCTCTCAAGACTAGATCACCAACCTGAAATTCTCTATGTCTGACTTTCTTGTTGTAGCCTCTAGACATTCTCTTTTGATATACTCTAAGATGATCATACGCTGCTTGCCTGCGCTCATCGAGTAATTCAAGTTCTTGTAACCTAGACACTCTGTAGTCATCATCAGTTACTAGACCATGCATTCTAATTCTTAGTGATGAGATTTCAACCTCAATAGGTAGTACCGCTTCAGACCCATAAACTAAAGTGAATGGTGTAGCCCCAGTAGGTGTTCTGATACTTGATCTGATACTTGTTCTGATACTGATTCTGATATTTGTTATGATACTTGTTCTGATATTTGTTCTGATACTTGTTCTAATACTCGTTCTGACATTGGTTCTGATACTTGGTTTTGATAATTGTTCTGATACTTGTTCTGACACTGGTTCTGATACTTGGTTTTGATTATTTTTTTGATACTGGTTCTGATACTTGTTCTGATACTAGTTTTGATAATGATTCTGATAATTGTTCTGATACTAGTTCTAATATTGATTCTGATACTGATTCTAATAATTGTTCTGATACTTGGTATACTTGATAGCATCTTTTTCCATTTGCAAACTCCCAAGCAAGATCATATCGTGCAGTCCCAATGTCTAGCAAGGTGGAGAACAAGAGGGATTAGCAAGCTGGTGGAAGAGATGGAAGACAAGAGAATGAAGGAGAATGAAGGGAAGAAATCCTCAAGGGAAAAATCCTCAAGAATACTCAAGCTAGGGAAAAATTGTCATGTAAAGCATATTTGGATAAGTAGGGAAAGGCTAGTATAGGATAAGTCACAAAAGCGTAGTGCAAGAGCAGGAAAGAATGCAATCCAAAGGAGTAGACATGTCAAGAGGCTTCATAGCACCGTGTTTTACTTTTTTTTTTAATTAGATCAAGACCAAAGGGGAAAAGGATAGTGAAAGGCTAGAATGAATGGAGGAAAATGGATATGAAGGCTAAACATGGAAGGAATGAAAGTAAGATCATCGTAAGATAGCTCACAAAATAGTCAAATGTTCATGTATAGATCAACATTGTCAAGATCAAAGAGAGAAGATGAAATGGATGAAATATGTAGAAGAACTACACATGATGCCTGATTGCCAGGTTTTCATCATGGTACTTATCCAAGGTGCCACAAAGAAGTGGTTTTCACCATAGGATGAATTTATTTCTCTTTACTTTTGCTACCAAGGTGCATGTTTCCAGGTTTTCACTAAGGCACATTTTCAATTTTTTTTTGATTTCTCTTTTAGAAGAAGGCAAGCTTTTAGATAATGCTCCTTGAAAGGATAAACCATGATATGCCAAGGATTCAAAATGATACGCTCAAAGATGCTGATAGGGAAAGGGAGATGGAAGAGAAAAATGGAGGATATGATATTATGTAAAGTGAGTGAGGTTGGAAGATAGGAGGAATAGGCAAATGAGGAAAAAGGATAGAAGGTAGAAGGTTAATGAATGGAAGGATTGTGAAAGGGTAGATGGAAAGGAAGGCAAGATCAATGTAAACACACACCTTGAAGGGTGGCGAGAGGGTGGAGGAAACATGAATGAAGGAATACGTGAAAGAATATGGCGAATGGATAGCAGAGGTTAAGGTTTGGGTGCATGAAATGGAAGAATATTTTTGGAAGGAGATGTAGTGGAAGCATTTGGAAGCTTGAATGTCAATTTCAATTTTTGTTCAACACCAGACTCTTTCAAGAGAGACTTTGGAATCCATATAGTCGTAGGCTTTTTATTTCCTTTTGATGATTTAGAGATAATATCTTCAATGATGGATTTTGGAACCCATACTTGTCTTGTAGTTTTTTTTTTAGATATCTCTTTTGACTTTATGCCTCCGTGTCGATTAGAGGAGACATGGTGATCTTCTTTTTTTGATGGATTCTTGCATTGCTTCTTTTTCTTGTATTGAACATTCAAGTTACTTCCAAAAGACTTGGGATTTGTGGAAGAGGGAGGATATGCCTGGTTTAGATGGGTGGGTGGATGAAAAGGATTCAAGGGTATGCATCTATGTTGATCTTGAGGAAAGATGGGAGATGGAGGTATGTAAGGACCCAAGATGGATGGCGAATCAGGAGAGTTAGGAGGGGAAAGTGAAGGGACATAAGGACCCAAGATGGAAGGAAGGCATGAAGCCCTTAGTAGTGGTGGAAGAGGTCCAAGGATGGAAGTGGAAGATGCAAAAGGATAATCAATAAGTTCATCAACATCTATATGACAACCAAGGATATCAGCATCTTTAGAGTGAGCATTAGAATTTTCAATAGAATCATGGACATCTTGAATATGAGCACCTTCTTTGATAGGATTGTTCAAAGCTTGCAAAGACTTAGGAAGAGTAGAAAGTGGAAGTGAACATGGAGTGGTAGAACAAGAAGATGGAAGACTTTGATCTTGACAAGGATCTTTGGATAGCACAAGTGCATAATTTTTCTTTTGATTTTCAATAGGCTTAACATTGGAAGTAACAACACTATTTTTAACAACCTTAATGGAAGTATCATCTTTGGAAAATGCAAGTGTCGTAAGGTTATTTTGATTGCCAATAAGCTCAACAGTGTAAGTAGTAGCTTGATCTTGCTTAGGAGAAGACTTAAGACATGATGAAATGCATGAAAAAAGGTGTATAGGATCAAAATAACCATGAAGCGAATAAGAGACATTGGGAAAAGGAGTGGATGAAATGGAGGGTTCTTGATCTTGATCTTTCTTTATGTTCTTTTCTTCATCATTTTTGGAATCCTCTTGACATGGAGCCACTTCTAAGGACAAGGAAGCATGTTGGGATTGTATGGAAGACTTTGGAAGAGATGGTGGAGGACTAGCTGAAGTAGGGATTATAGCATATGAAGGTTTAGGCTCTTTAGGTTTATCATCATTGAAAGTATTTGCAGCCAAGTGAAGGATAGCTTGAGTTTCTTTAAGAGGTAGCCCTGGAGGATAACTATAGGGAACCACATGAAAAGTATCAGGGCTTGTATCAGATGAAGGTTCTATGAAAGATTTGAAAGACTCAGAAGCTTTAGGAAATGTACGGGTATTGGAGGAAGTAGGGGATGGAAGGGAACCATCACAAGACAAAGGTCCAACATTAACATGATCTTGCTTGAGAGTGTAATCTTTATTTTCAGCCTGAGAGTTCTTAGAGGAGAGATCCTTATAGTATTGACGTTTCAAGCTAGCACGATGTATTTTATAGTCCTCAGCAGTAGTAGATGGATCATCATCAAGGTATTGTCCACAAAAGCCATCAAAATCTCTTTCAAAATCAGAATCATATGGATCACCATCACGATCTATCCAATGTGATGGCCCATTTGTAGTAAGCAGGAATGAACGATGAGGAGGACTCTTAGGAATAGAGGTGTCATAGGTATCATTACATTGTCTGTCATCATAGTCATCATAGTCTCCAAAGCTGGATGTGTCACTCTCTATGGAAGAGGTATCATATTGCTCAAATTTTGTCTGGGGGCATGGTGACATGTACAAGTCTTTATCAAATGAAAAAGAGTATAGAGATTCCATGGAGAACTCTTTAGGTTCCTTTTCTTTCTCAAGTTTGTCAAGCTGGACTTGCATAGCTTGCAGCTGCATCATAGCGGCGATCCGAATTTCTTCCTCATGTGTATTGATTATTTGAGACATGTGTACTGATTTTCAATAGCTACTGATTTGTTCTTGACACAATGATATTTTTGACAGATTTTGGAACTAGGTTGGAAACATTGGATATCTTGCAATTTGACAATTTCTGACAACTCTCTCAAATTTTTCCAAACGACACTCTGCAGACTCGTACGACACTGGGTAGTCTATGAAATGATAGTTGCTAAACTCGTACGACAGTTGGGTAGAAATGAAATGATAGTTGTAAAACTCATATGACAGTTGGGTAGCAATGAAATGACAGTTGTAAATATCATACGACAGTTGCTAACAGGATTTTGACTTTCTTGAATTTGCTGGTTTGAAAACTCGTACGACACTGGGTTCTCAATCGTACGATAGATGGGCAATACTGAAATGACACTTGACAAAACTCGTACAACTTTTGACTTCTTGAAATGACTTTTGACTCCAGAAAGATTTTACGTCAATTTTTGCAAAATTTAAGGTCTTCAGTTTTGGATTGTTTGCAAATTGTACTTTCTAGATTTTGAAGGTTATACCAGATTTGATCATTTTTAATAGCCAAGTAGATAAACAAGCATGTAGAATAGCAATCAAGTGATTCCAATCACGTCTGAAAACAATGAACAAGGGAAAAAGCAACCTTGCGCATGAACAATCAAGTGACCAAATTGTGCTAATCCCTGAGAGTACTAATTGTGTATGTTCTGAAAAGTTTTGTAATAACACACATATACCTGAAAGTGAAAAATTGGCCTCTCTAGGGTTTTTAGTAATGGTTTGACTCTGCAACTTTTATGATTCAAAGGGATGAACTCCAATCCCAGCGCACCAGGGTTTTGACACAGTTTGAGAACTTAATCTTCAAGAGCTGCTAGGGAGATCTGACAACCCAACAATGAACCATACCTGTGGGGATTTCTTCCACAAGGATATTTATATAGCGGCTATCACTACCATGGTGAAAATGGCTATTATCGCTTGAGGTTCTGTCAATGTAGTTTTCCCTATGAAGGGATTGTCTGCTATGGTTAACCCTCCCTAAAGATGACTCACAGATTTATACCACAAGGGGACTTGGCTCCAGATTCAAGGTTTTTGACACCTCTTCACTTTTAACCCAAAAAAAGCAAGCAGATTAATCCGACACGCTAAGACAAATTTTTGTTCCACCAAGGTCTGTGATATCAACTCCACGTGATCTATCAACCTCTCCGGGGAGAGAATGTATCAATCAATAAGAGAAGACGCACAAACCAATTTTGATTCACCAAAGCTCGTGATATCAACCCCATGTGATCTATCAACCTCTCCGGAGAGAGAATGTGTCGATCAATAAGAGAAGACGCACTAACCAAGTTGAATGTGAAACGCACTAAGTATCCTCCCTACCTACAAGGATTTTGTCATCAAGAAAGATTCCTCTAGGAATCCAATCTCTCAAGAATCATGAATAGTGTTCATAGGGCCTAATTACTATGTGAGCACAGATATATGTTCCGAAAGTAAATCTACCAAAAGCATCCAAAAAGTAGAAAGAGGAACACTTAACGCTTAAAGAAAATATGAGATGAGTCCACAAAGTGGAACACTTAACACCTCACACAAGCTAAAAATGAGTCCCCAACTTAGAAAACAAGTGAGTTCCTAAAAGCACAAAAGGGTTGCCAAGTGGAACATTTAACACTTCTGTCTTGTTGACCCCTCCCCTTTATGGCGCTGAGATTGCAACCACGGGGCGGAAATGAGGGGCCGGCGGATTAGTGAGTCCAATAACCCAAGATAGCAATCAAGATCAATCACAAGTATTCTAAGACCACTTAATGAATCCTTAAGGGATCACAACCTAGTATCAAATTATGCAAGTGTGTAGAATAAAAGCATGAGAAGACGCACACAAGCTAGACACATGAGAGATTTATTTTAAGCCCAAATCAAAATATTATTAGATGAAGGAGAATACCTGGTGATCCTCGCAACGCGCTTAGTAGATTTTACCTAATTTTTTAGCAATTCTTGCACTTTTCCCAATCAAAACTAGCAGAGAGCAATCAAAAACAGAGAATTTCAATTGTCAAAATTAGCAGTTAGCTGAAATATAAAAATCAAATCTGATACTCTACTGTGAAAAATGAAATGACAGTCAAAAACTGGTACAAAAACTCATACGACAGTGGGTATGCTCTCAAACGATAGTCCAAAAACTCATACGACACTGGGTATGCTACCATACGATAGATTAGCTCTCAAATGACAGTGGGTATGTAATGAAACAAGTCGCAATCTGATAGACTGTCATACGACAGTGGGTCCAGTATCATATGACAGTGGGTATGCTCCCATATGACATTTGTCAGAAACTCGTACGACAGATGGACGAACAAAAATTAAAAATCATAGTTTTGCACAGATCCCGAGGAGAAAAAGACAGAAATTGATAGAATTGAATTGGAAACCCATTTCAGGGCCCCACGGTGGGCGCCATAAATGTGTGTGTGAAAATTGTACCTGATCTGTAGACACAACACTCAGTAAAACATTAGAGGTTAGCTATAATCAAAATCGTGCAAAATTAAAAACTATCTAACCAAGCGATTTACTGCCTTCTAATAGGTGCGAGATTAATGTTCTCAGATTGTAATCAAGATCAGTGACCTAGACGACACCTAAATGAAGGATTTGAATGCAAAAGATGGATATGAAATTGAATGCAATTAATCTATATTTTTGATATTTTCTATGCAATAAGAATGATAAACTGATATGCTATGGATGCTAAATGATCTAACAATGAAGATTCTAACAATGATATAAAAACTATGAAATTCTATGCTAAGATATAAAAACTATGCAATTGAAATTGATCTCACAAAGCTTTGAATTCGCAAATTGATTCCTCAGCCTCCAATTCTCCAGCGTGATTGTGCAAAAATATGAGATGATTTGTGAAGAGCTGAAGCCTTTAATTTATAGAAATTCAGGGCTTCGGAGGTGCATGGATAAAAGCCATAAATCACTCAAATTAACTCATCTTGATTTTTGAGTTATCTGATCATGAAAGATAGTTAATTCTCAAAATCATGCAAAAATATGCAAAAATAGCTTTTTAACTCAAATTAGAGTTTAGATCAGCTTTTTGAACTCCAAAAGGATGTTGAGTTCCAAAAAGTCAATAACTTGCATTGATTTTCTGATTTGGAGTTTAACTGTTTCTTTTGAATATGCATAATAATTAAGAATTAAATAAATAAATAAAGTGATTTATCCTCAACTCAACTAATTTTTGAAAATAAATAATTAATTTATGGGTTAATTAACTATTTTACCAAACTTTTATTAAAAATTATATTATTAAATAATGACAACATGCTTTAATTAATTAAATAAGAATTTAATCAATTAAAGATAGGAATTTTGATCTATTATCAAAATTAAATAATACAATTAATAATAGATAGAATTAAATTTAATTAAACAATTAAGTGGCAAGATATTAAATCTAATTAATTAAATATGAAAATATTCAATTAATCAAACTTAGGATAAATATGATTTATTGCCAAATAATCATTAAATTAAAGATAATTAAGATAATTAGGAATATTGCTAGGAATATTCCCCGATGCAAAATTTAAGATAATCAATTATGATTCGATGATGTTTAGATGTGCCTTAGGTTAGGACTTTGATGTCAATTTTGTTCGATTTGTCAATGTAGGAGGTTAATGAACTTATAGCCCATTTTTGGGGTATTACATGTGCTTGCAATTTTCACCTTCTTTTTCTCAAGAACATTTTCATATTCAAAGTACCTTTCCACCTCGGTGATCCAGTCCACCAATTCATTAGAATCGAATTTTCCACTATACTTAGGAGGATTAAAGTGTGGTGTAGACTTCAAGATTTGTCAAAGCCTTCAAAAATATTTCCTCACCTTGATCCATCACCGGTGCAAGTTCTACATCAACTTGTTCTTCCTCAATTTCATCATCACTAACATCTTCAAGATGTCTTCCTCTTCTTTGGGCTATTTCAATAACTTCTAATCTAGCAGAAAGTTGTCTCAACATGTCTACCAATCCTAGATCCACATCTTGCCTCCCACAAACCATCTTGAAACCCTGTGCAATTACAGGCCAGATCGTAATTTGTTACCCCATAACAAATCAACTAGGGTTTGACAAGAAGAAACCCTCAAACCTAGATTTGCAAACCTAGATCCAGATCTCACCTTGCTCTGATACCACCTGATGCAAGAGGGAGAAAGAGATAATCAACCAACTCAGTTAACAAAGGAAACTGAGCAACTACTGAGCCAACTTGGTCAAAGTAGGAACTGAGCAACACAAGAAAACACAAACATGTTTTTGGTGACACATGATTGCCAAAGACCTGAGATGCTCCTGCATTTGGTCATCACAACAAGAAAATAATAAAAATGCATGTTTGATTATGATTGCATCGCCTTGACCTTATGACATGTTCTGAGTTATTGTTGTGGATGCCTCATTTGGAAATGATGCCATAACAACATCAAATGAAACAACAACATTTGATGTTTCTGTTGCATTGTTTGGATGATGCATCCATAGTAATGACCATGCTCTTGCACCATTGTGACTTATGTATGTCCACTTGATGTTTTCCATGATGGTATCTTCTTCCTCTTGTAGCATCTTTTTGAGAGCACATGTCTTGTAGCATGGTTTCCTTCTAGAAATGTATGGCTTGATTATGCACATGCATGACTATAGATGAGGATATGTAATAGGATATCATGCATTTCTTATATCCCTTGGATCTAACCCCATTTCTTTCCTTCTTGTAGGTTCTGGATCAAGTAGGAGCACACTAGGTTCACACCTTGGTCATCCTTCCATCATCTCTTCAAGCAATGTCTGGTACCCTGTTGTTTATGCTCATTTACTCATGTATGTTGACTTGTGTTAGGAGATAGTTTGTGATAGGATATTAATGGTATTATGAAGGAGAATTAGGAGTTGTGACAAGAATTTCATGGTAATGTAGTGAAGAGTAAGAGATTATGAAAGGAGGTTTACTGTCCTATAACAAAACTAGGTAATAGCAACAAACTAGGTGGAAAGTCAAAACCACCTTGAATCTGCTTGGGGTTCCTCAGTTTCTAAGCCATAATCCACAAAATTCAAAGCCAACTCGGTGGAAAGTCAAAACCACCTTGAAAGTAAAGGGTCTCAATTTTAGTAGGTTGGGGTTCCTTGATTTCTAAGCCATAATACACAAAAGTATCCCATCCAATTTGGGGTTTTAAACTAAGAAGGTCATGTATGACAAGAAGTTTGATCAAGTTAAATTTACAAAGTAACATATCATTTATAAAACCTATCGTAACATGTCATTTTTTGTTTGACATCTTTTGTCACAACTAAAGAGTTCTCACCACGAGAAAATAGAGTGACCATTTTATATCAAAACCATATGTGCAGATATAAACATTATGTACAACATGTCCATTTTTCTACAGATATACACATTAAGGATCATGTAAGATAATACAAGGGAATTCAATCAAAATAGGGAGACAATCACTAGATTGTTGTCTAACTTTCAAAGAGAAGGCAATGAAAAATGTTATTGTCCATGCAAGAGTTGTAATGGCTTAAAGACAAGAAGAATCAAAATCAAAACAACAAAGAGACATTGTGGGGAGAATGGTAACATTAAAGGGGGGTTTGATTATCATCCATTGGTAAGTTTGTTATATTGTTTTCACAATTAATATACATATGAACCATGGAAGGAGGTTTGATTATCACATTGAAGGGGGGTTTGATTATCATCATTTTTATATAGGTCGATCTCCCCAATGTAGTACATGATATGGACCACCACATCTCAGATGAACATGGGGGTGTGAATATAAAGGAACATGGAGGTGTGAGTATTGAAGCTGAAGATCTTGATCCTATGGAAGATGACGATCATGCACCAAAAAACATATTTTAAGATGATGGTATGAATGCATTGATCCTTGACACATTTGGTACTAGTGCTACTAATGCTGGTGCTGTTGATGATGATGATTATGATGAGGATGACATTGACATCATCCATGATATACCTCTACTTGAGAAGGCAAACATGACCCTTTACGAAGGCTCCCAATCTACTCTTCTCTCTGCTGTATTGTTGTTGGTGAATTTGAAGGTTATGAATGGTTTATCCAACATAGAAATGTCACATATGATAAGGTTTTTCATATACATCATTATAGTCTATAAAAGGTGAAACATATACCATTAAGATTATTTTATAGTAACGAATTATATTCTTTTGCTGTAGATTGATAGGTGAGTTTCTGACAACCATCAAATGTTCTCCTTCACTCGTATCAAGAATTATGTGCCACTATGAAACACATTGGAATGGAGTATAAAGTAATAGATGATTGTCCCAAAGATCATGTTATTTATCATAAAGAAAAAAAATATGCAACAGAATGCCCTGAATGCCATATGAGAAAATATTAAGATGATCAAATGATAAAAAAATTGCCTCTCAAGGTTCTTCATTACATCCCCATTATTCCATGTCTAAAATGATTATTCAAGTGCATTAGCTTGACACAATTTATGGATTACCATGCATGCATGAGGTGTCAAGATAACATTATTTGAATGCCTATATATGGTTCATCATTTATGGACATAGAGGAAAAATGGCCACACTTTAAAGAACCTCAAAATCTCAGTCTTTCTCTAGCAGCATACGATGTTAATCCATTTGGAGAGAGGAGATCTGTTTACTTGGTGTGACCTATTTTTGTTATCAACAATAACCTTCTTCCATGGATGTCAATAAAGAGGGAGCACGTTATGTTGGCAATGATTGTTCTAGGTATTTAATTATTTTATAGTTATCTACATATTATAAGTCTTGGAGTGAAATGACCACAATAATTATATGATGTTGTTAATTCAACTAGGTAAGTACCAAGTGAAAGATATGAATGTATATATTGCACCTCTTATTGACAAGTTGTTAGTGTTATGGAATGGTTTCACTATGTATGACATCTCTAGACCAATTGGACAAAGATAATTTCAATTTCATGCAATGCTTGTGTGGACAATTCATGATGCCCCAGAGTTGACACATTTATGTGGTATGTTATGGTAAATTCTAGTTGTAAGTGATAATTCTAATTCTAAAAATTAACATATTAAATCCAATTGTATTTTTATCTTGTAGGTCTTCAAACAAAGGAAAAATTTGCATGTCCAACGTGTGGTCCAAAGATGAAATCTTGTCATTCCAAAAGTTTAAGAAAAAAGGTGTTTGATGAGTATAGGTAGTTCCTCCATAGAAATCATAAGTATCGAAGTGCGGAAAAAAATCTTTTCAATGCGAAAGAAGAGACTACATCAAAGCCCCAAAGAATGACACCTCACCTATGGCAGCTAGAATATAATAGAATTTGAGGTAATATCATTCCACCTAATGGTTTATGTTTGAAAATTATATATTTCGATTATGTTTTGTTGGCTAATTCTGTAGTTGATGATTAGGAAGGTCATGAAGGCATCACTAACCACCTTCCAAAGGGACTAAAATATTATCCTAAAGAATTTAGTAGGCTTCCCTACTATGAGAAGCTACAAATTGTGCATTTTTTTGATACTATGCATATTGGAAATAATGCAACAGAGACACTGTGGAAAATATTGGATGGAAGACATGACAAAGAAAAACTTGGCAAAATTTTTAGTGACATTCATGATTCCAATCATGCAATGAAAAATATCATTGAATCAAATAGAAATGGAGATCGAATTAATGCAAGCGCCCTTCCTTGGTTATTAACAGAGCATCAAAGTAATGTCATAGATAAGTCATATAAGAAATTCGATTTCCTATAGGATTTTTTGCGAATATAAGCAATCTCATATTGAAAAGAAAAGTGATTTTGGGTCAGGGATGAAAATGCATGATTGACATACCTTCATCAAGATAAGTCACAGTCTTTTGTATTTACAATATATTTATGTAACTGCATTCAATTTTTATTGTATAAAATGATCAATTGACAATTGTTGCACTATGTGGTACCCCTGTCCCTCCCAGAGAACTTTGACAATAATATCAAACAAGTGATATATGATCTTAGAAAATACATGAGGTAAGAAGTGATATTTGTTCAATATATCAAACAATAATATCAAATGATTAATATATTGTAAAGTCTCATATTTATATATTTTTGTGTCTTGAATCCTTTGTAGGTGGGTTTCATCTAAAGAAATCCATAAAGAAAATATAAAATATTGGAAGAAAAGAATTCATCTACTAATGTGTGAAATGCAAAAGTGTTTACCTTCAACTTTTTTCAATGCACAAGAACACTACCTCATACACTAAGTTGAGGAGATTGAATTGTGTGGACCTGCACATGCTAGGTCAATGTGGATGGTTGAGAGGCACTTGAAATTTTTGAAGGGTTTGATTTGACAAAGAGAACATCTTGAGGGTTCTATGGTTGAGGGATATATGATATACCAGATGATGGTGTACGTTACTCAATCTTTTCCTAATATTGCAACAAAGACCCATATATATTGCATTTGGGATCTCAAATCCATTAAAAAATTTGAAGGGGAGTACTTGGTGGGGAACAGTAGATTTAGGAAAGTGAAAGGTAATAAATTATGAGATGTTATTGTAGTTAATTAATTTTTAATATTCAAAATAAATCTATTGTAAGTCATCTATTTACTTTTGTATAGTTGCTAAAGAGTGGTATGCAATACATTTGTTTATTGCAAACAATCAAGATTGGATGACGGTATGGATTGAATGATGTCAACATTATGGTCATAGATTAAAATAGGAATCCGTGTCTTAATTAGTTATATAAGCTCATCGTAATGGAGATCCCAATGTTACACAAAAGGAAATAGATTTAGAATATGGTTTAAGAGATCTCTAGGTACTTATAAATTTGTTAATCAACCGTATGTTTTTCAACTCGTGATACAATAATTTATACATGTTTGACATTATTGTAGGTGAAACACCACAAGGCTATGTTATGCAATGGTTATAAATTTCACATCAAAAAGTTGGATGACATGAAGAGAACTTGTGATTCCAGGATAAGTGCAGTCTTCTAGGTGACTAATATTTTATCTAGAAATGAATTACATCCTCGAGAGTCTCTAAATTGATACTATGGTATTTTGGTTGATATACTTGTTTGTGACTTTAATTCCTTCAAATTAGTTCTTTTTGTCATGAAATGGTACAAACTATGACTCAATCAAAATGATCCTGATAGAACTCTTATTGAACATGAAAATGGATTTCCAATGATTAATACAAGGTTGTTTGAGCTAGTTGGGGAAGAGCCCTATGTTCTTCCAAGCCAATGTGAGCAGGGATTTTACTCAGAGGTTCCACATAAACTAGGTTGGTCATTTTTTGTTAGACATGATCCAAGAGGAAGGCTAATAACGTATAATGCGATGGAAGAAGATGATACTGAGGAAGAGGAAGAAGTGGAAGATGATGTAGATGATGATCATGATCGAGAGTTAGTCGAAGAAGAAGATGAATAAGAAGATGATGATGATGCTGCTATTGATCACGATGATGATGATGAGGAGGATGATGATGATGATGACAATGATGATGATGATGCTAATGACGATGACGAAGATGATAGTGGTGGTGATGATGTCATCAATGATGATGATCTTGATGATGAGATGGATGAAGAAGAATATCAATGACATGAATGAAATGTACAATTATGTGTTCAATGCCTATGCTATTCAATATTGAGTTCTTGATAGATCAATGGTTAATATTGAGTTCTTGATATATCAATGACACAAGACAATTGATTTACATATGCAGAAACCTGAACCCCTTTCACAAGAATCCCACACAGTCTCATGGATTGTTAGGTATAAGTCAATACACTCCATAGAGATAAATGTCTTTTACCATTTGTAAAATATCTCTGTCATTTCCACCCATCTCTCTCATTTCATGGAGTGTAGGTATCGGTGAATAGGTATTTTGTTAGATTTGTCTTCCTTGAGTGAGGAGAATGTAGGAATGGAAGAAGAAAGTGAGACATTTAGTATGTCTAAATCAAGGAGGTCGACTCGAGGTCAAAAGATTAGAAAAAATTTCAATAAACGCATGGAATTTTTCCTTGCTCAATGGGGGTTGTGTTCTTATGATCATGAGAGAAAAGGTGACACTGAGGTGCCCTTTAGGTACAAACATATATAGAAACAATGGGTCCCCGATGATCTTCCTCCAATAAACACTAATTTTTGTGTTAGAGAGAGGATATATCACATAGCACCATCTTCATTACATGGTTTGGGCCTATTTTCCATGGATGGCATAAAGGTCTCTTACAACAAGGTTGTCAAATTGATGGAGTATGTCGGACCTTGTTATGATTACAGTAGTTGGATGCAAATTGTTAGATATAAAAAAAGTATGTGTAGGTATGCACTCGTGACAAATTATATACAACAAAAAGTCAGTGAGCAAAGTAAAAAAATAGCTATATACATTGACGGAAGGCCAAAAACATCAAGGAATATTGTAGGTTTTATAAACAGTACATGACTTGCATCAACTAAGAAGCAACCCAATTGCATATTTGAGGCACGCGAGGGAAATCACGTATTTGTATGTGCTATCAAATCAATACATGGAGGTGAAGAGCTACTTATCGATTACAATTTGAATCGCATACATACAAAAAAAATTGCTATCATGGACAAGGTGGTACGCACTGCACTATTTAAAATTAAAAAACTATCTCTTCTTTTAATTGAAGCATTCTGATAATTGTCTATTATTCAACGTAACTTAGAATAAGAGCACATGTATTTTAACATGTCTCAATGATTTTTTTTTGAAATACAGGGCTATAGTATGGATCAAAAACCACATGATACACACGATGATGATGGTTCTCATGGGACTTCTTCCTGACAGGTAAAACTCATTGTTGTTATACAAATGCACATACAAGAAAATTGTTAATGCGTATTTTTTTTATGTTTTATTCTTCACTACTATTTTGGACTGCTTTTAAATAAAGTTCTAATAATATTGTTCTCACAAATGAGTGTTGACTAGAAAAAGGGAAAGGAACAAGTAGTCCATGAGGAGCCACAAAATGACTAGGATCCATTCATTGTTAATTTTTGCATCAGACGTTGATCCTGTGGTTGCACTAAAAAAGGTCCTTCGTGCACTATCAAGAGAGTTAACTCGATTGGAAGGGATTCGACCTCAGAATCCTCAAATAAAGATGAGAGAGGATGAGTTGATTCACCTGGTTCAGAATTATACAATAAGCATTAATGTAGTTTTTAATTATAACAAAAGTTCAATAATGATTTTTATAGTATACTCTTTTATTTATGTCATTAACTAAAATACATATGTGTTATTTTTACAGAGGATGCAAAAACAATTAAAGGGTGATGCCCCCAAATGTAGATACTTTAGGTGGTTCAAGTACATCACATGTTCTATCCTCCACTTGGGTTTTTCTCGAACAATATTTTTTTTAATAGCTTTCACAATCTTGTCCATGGTTGTCCATATTTTTTTATGCTCTAACAATCTTAATTTTTAGCACCTACCATTGATCCTATGTTGAGTATGCCACCTACTATGAGGAACAGAACCACAAAGGTACTACCACCTGCAATGTTAGCAACATGTAGCATGGACACATATGCGATGGAAATGCCTATTGGTAAGTAGATTCCTCTTTTTCTCTCTCATTTATCATGTGTTTATTTCACTTGAACTATTATTTCTTAGGGGGCATTTTGTAATATTGGATTCATTTTATGTAGAGGCGATGAGGAAATTCATGGATGTACTCGTGTTAGATGTATGAGAATAATAGAGAATTGTGATCAATTGCTCACGAGCATTGAAGATGGAATTCCCATGCGAGTAGCCCAACTTCTAGGTACTTTAAAGATTGATCCTTTCTTTTACTATACAATCTTATACTCATAATGTAATGCACTGACCCCCTGTGAAGTCCCTTACAATAAGTAATAATCCCATTATTATTTTGTAGGGAATAATCTATTTTATGAAAAACTTAATGATGAATGTTTGTGTATTTTTGGGCCAACCATATAGACATGGTATCATGTATTTTGATTTCATTGCTAGATCATATTTCCTTTCATCCCTTTCCTCAAGTATATTAAAAGGTAGCTTCACTTCATTTATGAATCTAATAGTTTTTTTTTCTTAAAAGGTGGCAATTAAAAGATAAAGAGTTAAAGGATAAACTCATTGACTCTATGAAATTTTTTTTTGGACCCAACATCTTTCAAAGACTTAGGCTCCTCGAGAAAGCAAGCCAAGCTTTGAAGTATATTAGGGACAACTACATGTCCCAAATAGAACATACCCTTATTATGAGCGACCCCCTTATGTTCCTATTAATGAGTGGGAGAATCTTAAAAGGGATGTGTTGGATATTGATAATGCATTGGGGAGATTTTTGGATACATTTAATATGTTTAATCACTATGTTGAGTGATTTTGGAGTTACTATTGTTGTCATTCATATTTTTTCATGCTGATGTCAACATATGTTTCTGTGAAGAGAATAGGATGGTTATTATAGTGTATGGATACTGTAAGGATATTTTGTTAGATTTGATAAGCATCAAATCTTCCCAAGAACACCTGCATGCAAAGACTGCTACGAGAATGAAGACATAAGAGAAGGCAGAAACTATGGCGGCCAATAGGCCAGAGACTGCAAAACCATGTTGCAAGAAAAAAATCTTCTATTAACGATGATGAAAATAATACAATCTCCTTATTGAAATGAAAGAAGTGAATCCTTATAAAAGGAAACACGAAACCCTAAAGGCTAAAACCCTAAAGAATTATAAAGCGCCTAAGTGAAACTTAAGCCTAGAGTATGATAAACTAATAATTAAATGATTTAATTATTAGCTAACATAAGACTACTCTAACACCCCCCCTTAAGTGTAACTTAGGGAGAAGCAAAAAAAGCTAAACTACTGCAGAAAGCAGGAAAGATGGGTCCCGGCAACTAGGCCTGATCAGGTACCCAAGTACAATAAAATAAACTAGATGAAGGAAACAAAGCCTCCAATCTAGGGAATGTCCCAAAGAAAGGAACAAGAAAGAGCATGAAGCATCTCCGAAGCATGAAGCTGCAAACACTGTCAGAAGAATACTGCTGGAACCCCCACTGAAATAGTGCATAACCAGGTAGAGAAGACAAAGTCTGAAGAGCTGATCAATCAAAGAGGTGACCTCCAAAATAGGAATGAATGAGTGTCTATATAGTAGATGATCCATCTCACCGAAATGCATAGGTGCCTAGCCACTGCATCCGCCTAGTACATAGGAACAAAAACTGAATACGTAGATCACTCAACTGAACCAAGGAAGCAATAGAGCCAACAGGTGAACCCCCCCATAATGCTGAACGGGGTGACAGGAACACTGAAATGCAATGCCAGAAACATCTGCAAGAAGAAGAAACAGGAACACCTATGTGCAAAAGAAGGTACAAGCACAGGATAAAGGGCGGTGTCATAGACACAGTCTACATGGGCTAATGTCGTGGAAGGTACGCTCACTTGACAAGAGTGGATGCACCTATAGTGGCAAATGCATCAGAATCCCCCCATGGCACTTTATAACTAAGTGCGAGTACAAACAAACACAAGGAGTACAAGATCCCAGATATGCAAAAGTAGGCACTTTATCTCAGTGCGTTTACAGAAAAAAAAATGCAACAGAAGAGAAGCATACAATGCTCAAAAGACAGAAAGAAGAGTGAGCTATGAACTCAGAAGAAGAGATCCCCGGACCTGTAGAACCAAGCACTCCACCAGAGGGCATAAACGGCCAAACGCGGAGGAGTGAAAACCTGGAGTAGAATCTGGAAAAATAACCTCTGCCACTGAATAGCACACTGAACCAGCTTTTTGAAAATACCAAGTTTGCTGAAAACTGAGCCCGGATGTGAGAGATATAGTGTCCGGAATGCAAAAAGTACCCGTGACTTTGACTGGCAGAAAACCCCTGCAAACGGCAAAATCAAACAACCAAACTAAAAAAAACAGAAAGGTCTTGGAACCAGCTTTCCGTCGATATCTCGTTTGGCAAAAAATGCCATCGTATGCTCAAGTTACAGCAAAAACAGTGACAGGTGCTCTGGCAGGCACCTGAAAAAGAAAACCTCTAAATTCAACAGCCTGGTGCGAAAAATGGAAGAAGAATCTAGAAAAAAGCTCTTCGTATAAAACGACCGTCTCAGAATCATCTTTCTGATGATGTCTTGTTCGCCCACTAACTCCTCCGTATGAGCAAGTTATGCCAAAAAAAGCATCAGGTGCTCCAGGAAGGCAAAAAAGTAGTCCTACCTTCGAAGGCATGGTACGAAAAACGAGGCAAAAAACTTGAAAAGAAACCTCCATAATTGCGTTCGTCTCGGAAAGAGCTTTCCGATGATATAAAAAACTCCCAAATACGCCTCCAGATGAAGAAGATATGGCAAAAAAAGCCCAATTACCCTTAAAACAGAGCCCTAAAAAAACATGCAAATTTTTTTTAAAAAAATTTAAAAGCATGTTTGCTGATGTCATGCTGACGTCAGCAGAGGGCCTGGGGGCTGAATCAGGAAACCCCGGGTCATGTGGGTGACCAGGGGCTGGTGCTGGTGCCGGCGGTGGGCGGGCCGGCGGAGCGGAGGGCGCGGGCGCGGGCGGCGGGGGCCGACGGAGCGGAGGCCGCGAAGGGCGGCGGCGGCACGGGCGCGGGCGCGGGCGCGGGCGGCGGCTGGGCGGGCCGCGGAGCGGGGCCGGCTGAGGAGGCCAGCGGGGCGGCGGAGGAGCGGCGGGGTGGCGCCCGGGTGGCCGCTGGGTGGCGCCCGGGAGGCCGCCCCTTAAAAAAAATTTTAATGATTTTTTTTTGAAAATCGCCGTCTCGGAGTGCGTGCCAGGGCCGTACGGCCTTGGTATGCAAATTTTTTTTGCCTCAGATGCCACTGTGTCCAAAATGGACAAGTTTTATATGGATTTAGGGGTTCTTGGGCCTTCCAGACACAATGGTGGTGTCCGTTTTTGCCCAAGGTGAGCCAAATTTTGGCTCCCCCCCAGATCCACAAAAAAAACTTCTGAAACCCTTGAAAACCTTCTGCTTTTGGCACGCTTCAACGAAACTCGAACAGCGAACAACAGGAGAGCTCTGATACCATGTTAGATTTGATAAGCATCAAATCTTCCCAAGAACACCTGCATGCAAAGACTGCTACGAGAATGAAGACATAAGAGAAGGCAGAAACTATGGCGGCCAATAGGCCAGAGACTGCAAAACCATGTTGCAAGAAAAAAATCTTCTATTAACGATGATGAAAATAATACAATCTCCTTATTGAAATGAAAGAAGTGAATCCTTATAAAAGGAAACACGAAACCCTAAAGGCTAAAACCCTAAAGAATTATAAAGCGCCTAAGTGAAACTTAAGCCTAGAGTATGATAAACTAATAATTAAATGATTTAATTATTAGCTAACATAAGACTACTCTAACATATTTCAGAATGTACGAAGTCAGTTGTGGGTAAAAGAAGGTGTTGTGATCTTATATCTAAGATCACATGATATAATATTGCATATTGGATGAGTTACAAAAGATTTGGTGAAGACTGGTTACTGGACAGTGACAGTGGAAGATGACAGAGTAAGTCTCTATGTTTTGGGTATATCTTATAGGTGATGAGGATTCAGTGTATGTCAGCTTAAGGGATGATAGATAGGGTATTGAATAATGTTCACTGATCTTAGCAAGGTATGGAAAGCAAGATGACGTTAGCTGTGGCATGTGTTTTGGAGATGACCTATTTGGAAGCCGACTTCAGAGTTGTAGCATATATCATGAGTGGTGAGCATAAATTATGGATGTTAGTCCTTAATTATTGAATTGTAATTATTGTATACTTGTTTTAGATATTGTGTGTATCTTAGCAAGGAGTTATGTAATTATTTGTATATTAGGAAAGCCTAATTTTTTAATAGGGTATATATGTAAGATCTTTTCTTTTGAAAAGATATGATAGAATGGATGTGATATAAAAGAGGATTGTGGAAGTTGTGGGCTTGTTTCTACTGGATGTAGATTAGAGGATAACTTATATACTTCATTGGAACTGATTAAGCAAAGCCAGTTGCTATCAGATAGTTCAAAGATTGTGTATTTCTTTATATACACTTGTGTTGCGAACAATGAGTTCTGAAGGTGGACATAACCTTCTTTGGGAAGTGAGCCTACCTTATTTTCTTGACTCCTAATAGGGTCTATCCTCTAACAAGGACTATGTACCAGGTAATGTTTTAATCATCTCCTAATAGGGCTAGATCTTCTAACAAGGATACTATACTCTTAGTACATCATTAGTGGGTGTTAATTCCCACTGGGGTTTTACCTTTAATAGGGTTTCCTCGACAAAAAATATTGTGTTATAGTGTTGGCATTCATTGTGTTCATTTGATTTGGTATTGCTGCTATTCAAAGTTTAAAGTTTAATAATCTGTCATACAACTGATTCACCCCCCCATCAGTTGTATTGGTGGACTGTTATTCCTAATAGAACGCACTTGAGAGAAGCTCAAGACATGGTGGAGAAATACTACCACATGATGAAAGAAGGTATGTGATAATCTTAATAATGAAATTATGTACTATTTACTCCTTTTACTTATGTGATCTAACAGATTTCAAACATCACATAGGTTGCCTGAAACATGAAAGGCAACAAAAGAAAGAAAGCAAAAGCATGCGCAACACAAGCTCGGCTTGGGTGGATATTCAAAACTTGTTGTATGAATTGTAAGTATTAGTAAATGAAAAATCATATGCAAATATTTATAAATTGCAATCAATTTAGTTTTGATGAAATTCACTACAATAACAATTCTTGATATCAAGCAAAAATGTAGGCCTTGGAGTTCAAAAAAAAGGTTTTAGAAGAGGACAAGAAAATAGGCTACAAACAAGGCTATAGTCGTGGCTGAATGATTCTGAGCAATGAATGTGCAAGGTTCTTCTGGTGGATCTATCGATTAGGTAAATAAGCCAATTGATTTTTATTTCAAGTTGAATACTTTACCAATTACTGTATTTGATATTAAGTTCCAACATAAAGTGAATATATTTGTTTTAAGTAGGGAAACAATGATTATATATTTATTATTAGGAAACCCCCAGTTTGTAGGTCTGATGTTAAATGGATACCTCCCAAGCCTCCTTTCATCAAATTAAATTTTGATGGTTCTTCAAGAGGTAATCTAGGTGAGTCAAGAATTGGATGCCGTTTAAGAAATCAGTCAGGTAAAGTTATTGCTTTATTAGCAAATTCTATCTTCCCAGGTACAAATAATATGGTTGAAGCTATTGCCTTATTGGAAGGTCTTAAACTTGTGAAGAAAATGGTGGTTCCAAACCTCCATATTGAAGGTGACTCATCAGTCATCATTAATGCTTGTATTGATAGAAAGATTCTAAATTGGTAGCTCAAATATATTCTTTTTCAAATTTGGGGGCTAATTGATTCTTTTAATGGAGGCTTTGTTATATCCCATACACTTCGTGAGGGTAATTCTCTGGTGGATTTTCTGGCCAATCTAGGTTGTGACAAAGTTTTGTTGGATCCTTCCAACTCTTTGAGTGTAATCAATTAGTTTCCGGTTCTACTTGATATTATTGGAAAGGAAGCTAGTTAGTGCAACTTTATTTGCTTCATGGTGGCATAGACTATGGCTCTACTCCAATTAGTGATGTGGTGGCCACTAATTGGAGTAGAGAAACTATCATATTTTATATATTGTAGGGGCGTGACTGGTGCTATGATGGCAAGAAGGCCGTGTCATCTCAAATATCTACTTGGGCATATCTTATAGTACTCTGCACTAATTCCACCTTTCAGTGGAAAAGGTATGACAAGGCGGCCAAGGGATTTTTCCATCTCATGAGTATGAATTTAATCATATTGTGACATGTCAAATGCCACCTTGTCATTCCTCTTCCCAAGTGGTTTTAGCTCTGATTGGTTGTACTTTGGCATTGTGATTTTGTCCCATCAGGAAAAAGGTATAACAACTTGTTAATCATTATTGGGCAAGGAAGATTGTATATGTTATTCGGCCTGCTTGGTACTAGTTCTTTGTGCAAACAATTATGATTCTTCCTCTCTTGTGCCAATTTATGTTATTCCTCTGCATTGAGAATTGCTTCAGCTTCCACCTATGCTCTTTTCCTGAAGATTTTATTTTGGTGACATCTTCCTTTTCTAATCCTTTTTTCCTGCCCA
Organism: Chamaecyparis obtusa; assembly: GCA_027943335.1. NCBI lineage: Eukaryota > Viridiplantae > Streptophyta > Pinopsida > Cupressales > Cupressaceae > Chamaecyparis > Chamaecyparis obtusa. The sequence continues at coordinate 148,229 of BSBK01003871.1, forward strand.
CTTGTCATTGTACTCGCTTTCAAGTTTTTAGTTATTTATCATCCTTCAATTACATTTCCCAATACCTGGCTTGGATTCTGTTCTTATTTCTATGGCCTCAGTTTGATTTCTGGTATCGCTCACATGCTTCTGCAATTATAAGCTATGGTTTCAATCAATTATTTTGTGTGTTTTAATTAAGCAATCTTCATAAGATCTCATATCTCCAATATGAGTTTCTATCATTATTTGGTGAGGGTGGCTCTTGCAGTCTTGTCCTTGGGCTTATTTATTAGGCTCATGAGACATCTCATCTTCATCAACTTCTTTTTCTACATATGTGCTGGCCCTTGGATAGTCTTTGGCCCTTTCGTTGCTTCCTTAGGTCCCTGTTTTGTTCCTCGTTTGCTTCTTAACTATGTCAGGTCAACCCAGATTTTTGGTGGGAGCTAGCTCCAATGTGGAATGTTGTTCTGTTTGTGCATCTCTGCACATGGAGTACTACCCTCAAAACTATAGGGTTCTACTGGAAGTGGAAATTTGGGAAGAACCCTTTCTTGGTCCCATAGGGATGAAATGCTTGTGGTTATGTTTAATTGTGAACAACCACACATTTGCCGTGGCATTAGGAGAATCATTGGTCATGCAATTCTTTCTCCCTCTAGCAGAAGGATTATATTCCCCTCTCAACTCCTCTCTTTTTTTTTTTCTCTAATTTAGTTGATCTTATGCAATCTCTGGCTTGTTTAGACATTATAGAAAACCACTATGTGAAACCCATCTTCCTGCATAATCATAAGCTTTGGGTTGCTCTACATAAATATGATTTGCGAGGTGTTGCTTCTCTGTTGGGTGGGATTTTTCACCATCATGCTCTGTTGAGAGAGCATTCTATTTTTATGGTTTATGAAAGCATCAAAAGAGCATTGGAATGACAATCTTTCTGTCTTGTTAAAATTGCGCTCCAACAGTTTGGGGGTTTTCTCTCCAAAGAATGCATTAGTAGTATACATCAAGTGGTTTTTGCAATGCTTGGTCTATTGGAGGTGGATTCCTCTCCTCTGGCAGCTCCTACACTGCAATCTCACCCTATTCCTGATCTGAACCTTGGGTTGGGTTCTAGGGAGTCTTCATAGGCCCATGTGGACATTTGATAAGTTTTTTCCATGGTATTATGGCTCAAGTTTTTTGGGTTATCCTTCAGTTTTTGGTCGATGTAGCATCAGCCTCTACCATAGTTTCTTAGTTTCAACTCTCTACTACAACTATCTTTTGGCCTTGCTATATGTATAATATGAGGCATTTTGTAAACTCTCCTCCAATTAGGGATGAGTAATGTTAAATTTATGTGTAATCCGTACAAGGTGTAAATATCTGGTCTAGCTAAAGTCAGTTCTCTATGGATACACTATGTTGTAAGGTGGCATCAATGTTGTTAAGATCGTCCACAATGATCCATCAATTTTGTAATTTTATGTGATAGCTGTATCTAAGCTTCTATGTATACATTATGTTGTAAGGTGGCATCACTATTGATAAGCTCAAGCTCACAGTGATCCATCAATTTTGGTTTTCCTTTTTCGTGATGGGGTCATGAACGAAGTTTTTTTTCCCTGGTTCTTTTCTTTGGGAGCCCCTTATTTTAGAACCAGGTTTGTAAAAATGTTAAAAAATATATAATATATTAAGTGGTAATACCACCTTGATTAAAAAAACAAACAAACTTTAAAGTGAATATATTTATATTTATTAAACTGAATGATTAACATTTCTCAGTATTTGTCTTGTATTTATATGTATATATTGTTGATAAATGCACTAATTATTTACATTGGAATGTAGCTTGCCGATACTGATACACCATCCGAGCATGATGAAGGTGTTGATTCGAATGTGCATTGTAGTACTCAAGGTATACATTTTCTATTCAAATTTTGATTATTGAATTATTAATACAAGTAAACATTTTAAATTGAATTTGGCGTAGTAATAAAAAATAAATTATAATGTGTTGGGATTAATAAAATATTTTGTATTGTAGTTGTAGGGGATGTAGAGGTTGTTCTTGATGAGCGTGTTGAGGTTCAAGCCATTGGGCAAGATGATGTGGTTGGACAAGGTAAAGAGCGTCACATTTATGTTCTTTAAAGTATTGAAATGCTTGTAACAATTATGATAATATATTTTTAAATTAACCCCAATTATGATAATATGTTTTTAATTTAACCCTTTTATTTGTTATTGCAGAGGACCCGCCTTTGCAAAGGATAGTGAGATCACATGCATGGGTGAGAAGAAAGGATGATGATGAGATGGATGTGCCTCTGCAACAATTTAGGGAAGTTGAAAAAAAGAAAAAGTAAAAAAAGAAATGATTCTCATTTATGCAACTTATTTGATAATGACTGATGTTTATGTCTCGATGTTTAATATTATGTGTTAATGAATGCTAATGAATGCGTGTTAATGAATGCCAATTAATCTTGTGTAAATGAATGTTGTGATAATTCATGAATGTTACATTTTATTAATATATGAATGAATGAATAAATTTTAGATGTTACGGGGAATTTAGAGTGATGTTAGGGGGGGGGGGGGGGGGGGGAAACGAGCTTCCACCTTCACATGGTTGGCCCTGATTAGTAGAGAATATTAAACTATTCTCGAAACCAAGTGAATAGGACATTAGGTGGAGCTGAAAAACACAACATGTTTGAATTTTTGATAGAGGTCTTTAATTGGGTATTTTAAGTTATAGACCATTGTGAACATTGTAATTTTGACTCTTATAGGTGAGGGTAATGTCCTCAGCATGCAAGAAAATCAAGAATTTTTATTTGCTAGCTTGTTGAGGACATTCTCTCACCCATAGCTGCCTGAGTTCTAATGTTCACAATGGTCTATAAATTAAAAAACTTACAGACTTATTAAAAAAATGTAAACATGGTGCTTTTTAGCTCTAGTTGTTATCCATGCATATTCTACGTAGCTGCACGTGCATTCTCGATTTAGAGTGGCAATACACCAAGAAGTACCAAATGATGAATGCTCAATTGTTGTAATGGCAAAGCATCAAAATCGTTCATTTCTAGAACTTGATTTTCTATAGTCTTAATGATTTTTCTACAGTCCTAATGATTTTTCTTATTTCTTGTCTTTTGTCCCTTTTTGATTTCCTATGTATGTGCTTGGTGACAAGATTTTGAAGATTGTTGGCAAAGAGTGTTTCTTTTTTTGATTATTTGATTGATCCTCTCACTTTTCCTTACTTTTTAAATTCTATTGTCCAAATCAAGTTTTGCAGTATTTTTTATTCTGGTTTCATGTTTTTGATTGTGGGGTTTAGCATTGTTTATTGTTCTTGATAAATTAGGCCTTGAATTTGACTTTGCCCATGTCCGAGTTTGTGCCAATTGTGGAGTTCACCTCTTTTGATGGTATATTTCATTACATCTATGTGTTTACTATTTTGTTCAATGTTTTATTTTAGCTTGATATTTCATTCATTTTTCATATACAAAGAGAAATGGATAGTTTTGAGACAAGTTTCTATGGTTATGATAAATGTCCCTTTGTGTTGACAAAATTAGAGTTGACAAAATGGTTGTTCAATGACTATATCTGCCATTAGAGCCACTTCATATGCATAGGTGATGAACATGCAGATTTGCCTAAGCAATACTGGGAGCTGACCCAACAACACATGTACTATTGTGAAAATTATCACAAATCCATTTGCTGCTAGGTCTAGTTCCCAGATTTTTTTGGTCAAATCTACATATTTTTTACCCGTTCATATACCAAATGATGAATGCTCAATTGTTGTAATGGAAATGCATCAAAACCGTCCATTTCTAGAACTTGATTTTTTATAGTCTTAATGATTTTTCTATAGTCCTAATGATTTTTCTTATTTCTTGTCTTTTGTCCCTTTTTTATTTCCTATGTATGTGCTTGGTGACAAGATTTTGAACATTATTGACAAAGCATGTTTCTTTTTTTGATTATTTGATTGATCCTCTCACCTTTCCCTACTTTGTAAATTCCATTGTCAAAATCAATTTTTGCAATTTTTTTTATTAGGTTTCATGTTTTCGATTGTGGGGTTCTGCATTTTTTGTTGCTCTTGATAAATTAGGCCTTGAATTTGAATTTTTGTTCACTATTTTATTTTAGCTTGATATTTCATTGATTTTTCATATACACAGAGACTACACATGTTGATAAAAAAATAAGCTATTTGATTTAGGTTTACTGTTCATGATTGTAAATGGTCAATATTTCTAATGGTAC
>BSBK01003871.1:157500-220000 GCA_027943335.1 Chamaecyparis obtusa
GTTTTATGAATTCACTATTCTCTAATTTCAATAGTATGAAACTATAGATATAGATTGAATTCCCCATATTTCAATGTGGTGTATGTTAAAGATACTATTTCTATTTTGTTCATTCCTCTACATAATATTCTTGCAAATAGCTAATAAAGGATGAATTTTGTCTATTATTTTATTTGTTATAGAAGTTTGAGATACATATAAATTTATTTTCTATAACCATATTTGATTATTTATTGAGAGTTACTAGAGATCTCTAATATGATGGAAGAGAAGCCACGTAATGCTTCCGATTATTAGTGATATACAAGAAATAGATCCATAAACATGTTGTTTGTTGCCTTACCTGATCAGATGTACGTTCACTTTATATCAAGTGTATACCCCAAAGGACGTTCGCTTTGAGTTTTGTCTGTATATCTTAGTCACAATGATTTGCTTGGTATTATCTTGATTAGTTTGATAACAACCAAACTTGTCAAAGTATCATCCAAACACCAAGCCTACATGCCATTACTGTCAACTATAGTCAACTATAGCACATAGTCGATATTTTTAAAATATTATGCGCTCATTATTTTAATGTAAACGATACTAGGAATTTTTTATTTGATTCTTTTAATCACCCCCGTCATGGAATGAGTGTCAATCAATGGCAAGGTAACCATCGATGTTTAATATATTCACAAAATTGAAAATCTTTTATATTTAACATTGATTAATATTTACCAATAGTATTCAGTTATATATTTACTAATTACATTGACAAATATTTCTTATTATAATATTGGTTAATACCATTGACTAAAATACTTAGATAAGGAATTAAATATATATTTATATTTAAAACAATGTATATTTTGAACAAATTATATATCAGAATTATATTTATATTGTAAAATATTTAGATAAGGAATTAAATTTATATTTATATTCGAAGCAATGTGTATTTTGAACAAATTATATATTAAAAAAATATGTATATTGTACATATCTCAATTACGGATCACAACACTTCATCAAAGGAGTATTGTTTATTTGATTTGATTTATCATGTTATTTACTTTTTTTTGATGGTCTTATTGGTAGGATTACGATAGTTTACGTGATTTTATAGCTTCCATGGTTGGTTTTGATGATTTTTTTACTAATTCTATTTTCCTAGTCTACACCATGTTAAAGTGTTAAGTATATTGCAATTAAAGATTATTACATTGTACAAGAAATCAATAAATTGAAAACGGTATTCAACAATTTTAGTTGGGATTATATTACATTATTTTTAAATGTATTTATAAAGCCTTATTTTCCAGAATATAACTAATCGATGGAAATAACTTTCCAACTAACCTAACATTTATTTTATCTAATAATCTAAAACTAACCATTAATGTAAAAAGTTCAACAAATAGTATCATCAACAAACTGTTGATGTGAGAAAGGGGACAACAAAGATACATCTTTAGCTTCTTTAAGAAGTCTTCTATCCATATGCATGTGAATGTTTCTTCCAAGCACCTTTTCCACTATGATGAATAGGTACGAAGAAAGAGAATCCCCCTATCTAAGCCCCCTACCACAAGAGAAATATATTTTTGTAGGGATCCATGCACCATTACTGAACAAGAATGGGAAGTAACACATTCAATAATAATTTTGAGTAATTTTCCTTTGAAACCATACTTTTTGAGAACTTCAATTAGAAACTTCCAATAAATCTATCATAAGAATTAGAAATATCAAACATTAACAACATTCCTAACTTCTTGCTAGAATTCGTAGAATGAATTAGTTCATAGGTAGTAATAATAGAATTCAATAAATTTCTTCCATTGAAAAATCCTTTCTAATTATTAGATATCATCTTAACCAACATAATTTTAAGCCTAATAACTACAATTTTGCTTAAAATGTTATAGAGCGTATTTCAAAGGCTAGTAGTTCTGAAGTCTTTTATGGAGGATACATTCTCATATTTAGGGATCAATGCTATGACATTAGAGTTAACCTATTTTAATTTTTTACCAATTCTAAAGAAGTCGCAAAAAAATTATACACATAAGAAGAAACCAAGTCCCAAAAATCCTAAAAACGGCTAGCAAAAGCCCATCTAGACCATGGGCTTTATAAGAAGGTCAAACATGAAGATAGCATCTTGAACATATTGCATGGAAATACATTTAGTAATCTATTTTATGTTCTACTTGAGATTACCTTCGGGGTGTCCTCTATCAATCCATATGGATCCAAACAAGAAGATATCATTTCGTTTGAAGTTATTCATTCCATTTCAATTATTTGACCTAAATGAAGAAAAATATCAAAAATATCTTGAGAGTTATCCTTTTTGTATGTACGACCAATTCCATGACTAGTCAAATAAAAAATGTTGAGCTTTGCATGTTAACTGATTGATTATGATATCATTCAATTAATAGGTTATAATGAGTGGTGTCTTTGTCATGACCATTCTAAGTAACATTTAAGTTCCTATTATCTTTCTCCTCACTATATGTCATTGGAAACTTATCTTCAAGGCTCATTGCTATTCATGGTGGTAAAATTTCAAGTGAAATCATACTTTTTGAGTAACAAAATAGCCTTTCTCATCCTTGTTTCCATGCTTGGGAGAAGAAAAAATAATTTTTCAATCTTTTATCCTTCCTAAGAATCCAATTTCCCTCTGATGACTTATATCTATTGTAATTTTATGTCCTCTTCTTACATATATAATTATTTTTTATGCTTGAGGATTCTCTCTTTTTCAATAGTTGTACATCCTTTATTACAACCTCTTCCTTACTTTAAAGTGTATGTATATTATAAATTATCTCTCACTTGGGACCAAAATTGTGTTATCCTTAACTAAGAATCCACTTCTTCCTAGCAATAGGGAAGGTATATATTTTTAGTCTCCTTCCCCTTTCAATGATGTTATTTATAATAAAGATCTCCTCTATACAAAGGTAGGTGTTCTTGTTTCAAATGTGATATGATTTCCTTATAAACATCATTCTTTGTTTTGTTACCTTATTTGAAATATTTTTAGGATGAGTTGAATAACATAACACAACTTGCTAGAGCATTTGACTTACCTCGACACCAATTTGTGAATTTTATTGAGCTTGTCTTTGTGATTAGTTCAGTAGCATAACATAACTTGCTAGACCATTTGGACTTCACTTAGAATCGATCCTCAAGATGATTTGATTATCATAACACAACTTTCTAGACCATTAAAATATCTTCACACCAAACTCTCTCTAAGGATAATTTAAATAGCATCACAACTTGTTAGACCATTTGACTCTTCTTACTCTCTTTTATGGATCATCTAACATTACATTGATTGGTAGCCTATGGAATCCATGTCACCCCCTCTCTCTCTCTCCTTCATAAGACCAAGGTTAGCAATGGAAGCAAGTCTTGTGTTAATTAATATGGTGATGGTGATTAGTGAGATGGTTGTTAATCAAATTAAAATATCATATCTCTCAAATAAAAGTTAAGAATTTATGTATATATTTATATTGAATACTAAATAAAAGCTTAAGGGTTTTTTTACTGTCTTTTAATATTTTGTAGAGTTTTTTGGGTGCATTTCTAAATGGTTTTCAATTTGTATATAAATATTTTATATCTAACAATTTTTAATTCATGTTTAAATTTTGGTAGGATAATATAAGTTCGCATCCCTTGAGATAAATATATTTTGTTTGAAAGTATACACTTGTTTTAGTTTAAAAGAATAAGTGAGGTGAATGAAACAATCAAAAACCTCAATGGAAAATTATAGGAAGATTCTAGATAATTAGTAGATACTATGTAAAGGTTAGGAAACACTTGAATCTCTTAATCTAAGTTCAATGGCATAATAATTACTGTGAAATGGATACGAGTTCAAGTATGTGCCCCTTCATATTGTAGGGTATTTATGAAAACTCAAATAACAATTGGGAGGTTTCAATTCAAAAGTTGCATGTGGTCTATGTTGACAGGCCAATTTTTCATGACTCTATCCCCTTGGGCATATGCATTGCAAATTATTTACATAGTTTTGTGTTTAGGCCCATTTTTATGGTAGGTATTCTCTGTGAAAGGGGATATACCTATAATACCCCAAAAATGGGCTATAGGTTCATTGATCTCCTATATCGACACATCAAACGAAATCAATATCAAAGTCCTAAACCTAAGGCACATCGGCACATTATCGAATCTTAATTGATTATCCTAAATTGTGCATCGGGGAATATTCCTTATTCCTATTTATCCTAATTATCTTTAATTTAATGATTATTTGGCGATAAATCCTATTTATCCTAAAGTTTGATTAATTGGATATTCTGAATATTTAATTAATTAGATTTAATACATCCACTTAATTATTTAATTGGATTTAATTATATTTATTCCTAAATGGTATTATTTCATTTTGACAATAAATCAAATATCCTATGACTAATTGATTAAATTCTTATTTAATTATTAATGTCAATTGTCAAATTTAATAATATAGTTTTTGAATACAAGTTTGATTTAATAATTGATTAACCCATAAATCAATTGTTTTATTTTTAAAATCAGTCAAGTTGAGGATAAATCACTTTATTTATTAAATTAATTCATAATTAATTATGCACATCCAAAAAATAGTTGAACTTTAAATCAGAAAATCAATTCAAGTTGTTTTAAAAATAAACTCAACTCTCTTTTGAGTTGAAAGCTGATCTCAACTTCTAATTTAAATCAAAAAGCTAATTTGCATGATTTTGTGAATTAATCTATCTCTAAATTCTTGATAACTCAAAAATCAACCTAAGTTTATCAAGAGTGATTTATGACTTTTTCCATGCACCTCCAAAGTCCTGGATTTCTATAAATTAAGGTCTCAGCTCTTCATTTTGCATCCATCCATCCACGAATTTCATCCTCACACTAGCAAATTGGTGATCGAAGAATCCATCTTTGCGAATCCAAGCTGTTGTGAGATTTTCATTATTTTTGAGCATTCATATCATTTAGCATATCATTGTTAGATTAATTGCATGTCATATTAGTTTCTCATATAGAATAGATTCATATAAGCTTATTTCATCTTATTGCATAGAAAATCCAAAAATATAGATTAATATGCATTCATCTCATATCTAGATTTTGCATTCAAATCCTTCGTTTAGGTGTCATCAAGGTCATTGATCTCGGTTCAATCTGAGAATATCATACTCGCACCTACTAGAAGGCAGTAAATCACCTGGTTAGATTAGTTTCCATTTCACTGCACGATTTTGATTTTAACTAACCTCTAATGTTTTACTAAAGTGTTGTGTCTACAACTAGGTAAAAAATTCACACACACATTTTTGGCACCCACCATGGGGCCCTGAAATGGGTTTCCATTCAATTTCTATCAATTTCTATCATCTTCTTGTCATTTTCTGTTCCAAGCTGCAATTTTTAATGTTTGTCCGTACAATTTTCATACAAGTTTTTTTAGAAACTCATATCAGACGGTACCCACTATTGTACGATAGTTGATTTGATTGAGGATCGTACCATCAGAAACACAGTGTCATTTGGAAGCTCTATTGTCGTATGGTCTTATACCCATTGTCGTATGAGTTTCGGGATTATCGTCTGGTAGGTGACCCACTATCGTACGAGTTTTAGTGCTAGGTTTCAATTGTCATTTCACTTTTTTAGCCAGTTTTCCAGATTTGATTTCTAGATTTGGACTGACAGCTAACATTAACAATTGAAATTTGCTGTTTCTAATTGATTTATGCTGATTTTGATTGGGAAAAGTGTGAGAATTGCTAAAAATAGGTAAAAATATACTAAGTGCATTGTGAGGAGTTCAGGTAATCTTCTCAGCTGATAACATTTTGATTTGGACTAAAATGAACATCTCACGTGTCTGGCTTGTGTGACCTTTATTGCTTTCATATCATAGATTTTGGGCTATAAAAATGAACATAGATTTGCTTTTTAGCATCTTTGTTACACATAGTAAATAGGCCCTATGAACACTATTTGTGGTTCTTGAGAGAGTGGGTTTCCAGTGAAACTCTTCTCAATGAAGGAACCCTTGTAGGTAGGGAGGTTACTGAGAGTGTCTCACTTTCTACTAGATTTGTGCGTCTTCAGCTTCTGATTGATACAATCTCTCTCCAGAGAGGTTGATAGATCATAAGTGGTTGACATCATAGATCTTTGTGAGATAATCTTGGTCTTAGCGTGTCGGATTAATCTATCTGCTTTGTTTGGGTTAAAAGTGAAAAGGCTAGAGTACTATGCTCTACTCCCTTTTTGGGTAGTATCAGAAACTCAGATCCTTGAATCTGGAACCAGTCTCCATGTGTTATCTTTTGTTAGTCACCTTTAGAGAGGGTTAACCATAGTGGACATTCCCTTAATTGGGTAAACCACATTGACGGAACCTCAAGTGATAATAGCCATTTTCACCGTGGTAGCAACAACCACTATATAAATGTCCTTGTGGAGGAAATCTTCACAGGTGTGGTATCTTGTTGGGTTGTCAGATCTCCCTAGCAGCTCCTAATTGATTAATTTCTCAGACTGTGTCAAAACCCCAGTGGGCTTGGATTGGACTTCGCCCTCTTGAGATCACAAAAGTTGCAGAGTCAGACCATTACTACAAACCCTAGTGAGGCCAAATTTTCATTTTCTAGGAATATGTGCATTATTGTAAATTTTTTTGGAACATACACTATTAGCACTCCTAGGGATTAGCACATTCAGTCACTTGGTTGTTCATGTGCAAGGTTGCTTTGTCCCCTGTTCATTGTTTTCAAACATGCTTGAAATCACTTGCTTGCTATTTTGCGTGCCTGTTTATCTATCTGGTTACTAAGAACGAATCAATCTGGTACAATCTTCAAATCTAGACAGACAATTTTGTGAACAATTACAACTGAAAACTTGAAAATTGCAAAATTTGATGTTAAACACCTTTCTGGAGTCAAAAGTCATCTTGTAAAGTTAGAAAGTCATACGAATTTTGGCTATTGTCATTTCATGACCCCCTAATTGTCGTATGGTAGCTGGTATGTTGTCGTACGAGTTTTGCTGCCAGTCAATTCAAAAAGTCAAAAATCCTACTATCAATTATCGTGTGAGTTTTACAACTATCGTATGAGTTTTTCAATTGTCATTTCATAGCCTACCCACTCTCATACGAACCAGCAGAAAGTCATTTGAGAAATTTTGAAAAATTGCCAAAAAGTTGTTAGAATTGTCAGAGACCCAGCTTTTACAACCTATTTCTAGAGTTTGTCAGATAAATCACTATGTCAGGAATAGAGTAGCAACTACTGAGAATCCAATCATTTTCCTAAAGTGGCCTTTTGAATCCGATTTAGCCTTCTGTTTAATCGATTTGAGTCCTTTTCATCTTGTGTCAAAACCTTGTCATAACTATCAATTTTCAATCCATCTTCAAAATGGCTAAGTGTTGCGAACTCGTGTCTGCTATCTTTTGGGCATTTACCCATACATCCAGGGAACAATATCCTTCATTTACATCTAATCTAAGCTTCAATCAATCAAACCTTGACAAGGTTGCGTCATTTGATCTTCTTGAATCAGATCTTTCTTCAGTTGTCTTCATCATATTCTTTTGCTTCACCCAAGGTTAATGGTGGAAACTAGAGCTTCCTCTCACAAGAAATCTAGAGAAGTATCCCATACCTTACCTTTGACTCATATCCAGGGTCCAACTCTTGAACAACTATACAATTCTGGTCTTTACGAAGACGACGGTCTTGGCAACTTTCGATTAAAAACTGGTTACATTCCTCCACCATCAACTCACGGAGGTAATCAAAAAAATCCTCCTCGATCTATCCTAGGGGGTCTTAAAACTCCTACCATGTCTCAAGCAGGGACAAACCATGGCTCTCAAAGAGCTCAATCTCAACATGGTGCAGATCAGGAACCCACACCTGAAGAAATTGCTCGGTATCAAAATGACGATGACTTCAAAAGAATGATGAAGCATTTCTTGAAAGAAGATAGTGAAACATACTTTTTACAATTAGCTCATCAAGGAGCTAAAATTCCTCCCAATTTTAATGTGGAAGATATCATTACACATGAGGAAGAAACTCCTATTTCAGCTATGATGAAACAAATGCATGCCATGCAAGTAAAACTTAACAAAATGGAAAATGAAAAAGAACCTAAGGAGTTCTCCATGGAGGCCCTATGTCCTTTTCCATTCGATAAAGACTTGTATATGCCACCATTCCCTAAAAGGGTGGAAATGCCAAAATATGATAAGTATGATGGAAACTTAGATCCTCAAGATCATGTCAGAGAATTTTGTACTCAATCTATGGAGTTCATGCATGAATTGACCTATCTGATGTATCTTTTCCCTCAATCTTTGGGAGGGGCAGCCATTCATTGGTTCTCTAGGATGCCACCTACAATCAAAACCTTTGAGGAGTTGATCAAATTTTTCTATCAGCAATAATCCTACAATATCCAACATCTAGTCACCATGATTGATATTTGCAATCTCAAGCAATATCCAGGAGAACCATTCCTGACATTTCTCAAAAGATGGAGAAAGAAATTCTCTCTATATGCTAGGCCTATTCCAGAAACTAAGAAGCTGAAAATCTTCATCAACAATCTTGTTCCAAAAATCAACTACCCTTTACAAATGCAAAATCACACATCTTTTGACAAGATGGTAGATAATGCAATCAAAATTGAAAAAGTACTTGTGAAAAAAGGAGACGTCACACTTCAAAAGGACAAGTATGAATCTAGTTCTAAGGACAAGAACAAAAATTGGAACAAGAATAAGGGCATCATCATAAATGGCATTGTTGATAATCATGCCCCATCTAAGGCCCCTACTTTCAATCTAGCCATTGGTACTCAAGCCATCAAAGCTTCTGAACAAAAGGTGTCTGAATCATCTCAAAAGAAGCTAGAATACAAATCTTGGTCCGCTGATAATAAATGAAAGTTCACTCCTCTTGGAGAATCTTTGGAATCAGCTATGAGAACTCTACTAGCTAATAACATCATCTCTTTGCCTGAGATCCAACAATCTGATCCTGATGCTAAGCCAAAATGGTGGAGAGAGAATGAATTCTATGATTTCCATCGGGGTAAAGGTCACAAAACTAATAACTGCTTGCACTTGAAGCATACCATTCAAGACAAGATTGATAATGGAGAAATCACGATTGATAATCCTAAAAGAAATAATGATCACACATCATTCATCGAACCATTTCCAAAGCATAGCCAAGGAGATTCGTCTTCTCAGCCTAATGTGGGTGCTAAGGTCAATTATGCCTATCCTGGAAATAATATTGTTATCAATATGGTTGAACCAAGCCTATCTGAGCATTGCAATGTCATCACAATTGTAAGAAGAGATAGAGAAAATCAATCAGCTAACGCAGTTACTCAATCACAAGCTCAGGCACACCTACAAGGACAAATCCTAGATCAATCAAATGTCCCTAAGGTGCCTTTCAATCTGTCTTCCACTTCTAAATAGAGGGCAACATCTAAATCTTCAAATCCTAAGGACACGAGGCCTACTTCGTACAGTATCGTTCAACAACTCCAACATACTAATGCTAAAATCTCCATGTTTGAATTGTTTCGGATATCTCCAGCTCATAGAACCATTCTAGACAAAGCTCTGCTCGGATCCAATGTTCCTGATAACCTTGATTTAGATAGATTCCAGGCTATGGTTGGTCATCTTATGTCTCCATAGTATATCTCCTTTTCAGAGGACGATGATAACTCCTTGAGTCATCTGCATAACTAGCCCTTGCATATTGAAGTCTTGATCCAAAACTATCATGTCAAACGTGTGTTGATAGATGGAGGCACTGGTCTGAATATTTGTTCTTACAGCTTGATCACACAATTGGGATTTTAAAAAACAACCATTGATCCTAGAAAGAAAATAACTATCAAAGCATATGATGAAGAAGAAAGATCCTCCAAGGGAACAATTGTCTTGCCTATCAGAACAGGTCCTATCATCAGAGATACTATATGTCAAGTTCTTGATATACCTTTGGCTTACAACATCCTTCTAGGGAGACCTTGGATACATGAAATGAAAGCTATTCCTTCTACATACCATCAGTGCTTGAAATTTCCTTGTGATGGAGTAGAGGTAACCATTCTAGCTAACGTGTCAACAACTTGCAATGCATTGAAGGCAAATGCAGATAAACTTGTTCCTAATAATAGAGAATCTTCCATTAAGCAAACATATGTAGCATCCACCTCTAAGATGGAAGACATTGCAAAAGAGGTCAATATCAAAGAAAATGGTATGGGAGAATATACTATAGAGCCAGTCTTGTCTTTGACATCTTTCCCTATCTCCCCTAAGTCTTATGGGCAAGCTCAAAAATAGTTCAAACCAGAATCTAAGGAACCTCTTGAGCCATATAAAGGAAAATTTGTTGCAGAGAAAGTACCTAAGCAAGAATTTGAAGAAGATGAAGCTGTGCTTGCATGGTTTTACAAAGATGAACCTGAATCCCAAGTTGTTCCACCTAGTGACTCTAAAGTATAGAAGGTTCCTTCTAAGTCATATGGCCTAGGGGATAAACTGATAGCTAAGATGGGATATAAAGGAAAAGGACCTCTAGGACTACAGGGTAAAGGTATTCTATCACCTCTTGAACATCGTGGTTGAGCCAACAAGGATACAACTGGTCTAGGATACACAAAGAAGCCTTTCTATCTTAGCAAGAACTCCCCACATGTTCTAGAACAAATTGAGCCTTCCGTAGAAAATCAACTAAAGGAGGAAATAACTGAACAATCTGATAGTGATGATTCAGACACCACTGATGAGCTCATTCCTTATGAGTGTTTTCCTAAAGAAATAAAAGACCTCCTTGATGTTGAAGATGATCCAATCAAAAGAATTAATGTAGTAGAAACACAAGAACCTACTATAAAGCAAGAGATAGTTGCACCACAAGAACCAACTGATCTCAAAGACAATTAAATAGACAAAGAGGAAGGTGGTAGTTATTTTGAGACAAATTCTCATAAGTCTGAATTCAGATTAGAATCTAAGGGTAACCCTTCTTGGGATATTCATCCTGACTTTACTCATGTTCTTAGATTTCCTAGAGGCATAGATGAAGAATCTAATGACTATGAATTGGGAGCCATTCCAGAAGAAGATGAGCTTATTACAAAGAAACATGTTGATTTTATTCACCAATATGCACCTAAACCCAACATAAGTCTAGAGCGAAATGATGAACTTATCGAGTCTGATCCACCGATGGCTGAAGTGGACTATCATAATGACATTGAGCCTATTCACGAATTGAATGTCTTAAGTTATAATATCACCTTTGAACTCAAGCATTGGGTTAGGAATGATGATGACAGATCCATATCCGTAAACACTCTTTCCCAATCTTTCACCACTTTGACTATCCAACATCCTGAACTTCTTGATCAAACCTCCACAAATCTGAGCCATGGTATTTATACCTTCCCAAATGACTACGCCCTTGCTTGCTACCTCAATGTAGTTGAGCCTATGAGGACTTCCATCAATGAACCAAGCATTAGCATGATGAAGTCAGACATCAAGTATCTTAGTCAAAAAAATAAGAATAAGAATAAAAAGAAAAGGAGTTCTAAGGGTGAAAACCACTTTGTGGTAGTCTCAGAGCCTACAAAAGTAAAAATAAAAGACGTATTTGAAGGTGAAAACCTCTCTGAGGCACCTAAGGATGAGATATTTGATGTCCTTCCGAGTCATTTACAAGACAAATCTCTAGTTCTAATTGAGCCCACTCAATCTATCAACTTGGGAACAACAGAAGAACCACAGTTGATCCATGTAGCACAATCTTTATCAGAAGAAGAAAAGCAAAAATTTACAACATTCCTAACAAAGAAGAAGATCAACTTTGCATGGAAATATTCAGATATGCCAGGGTTGGATCCTGATCTTATAATGCACCATTTATCTATAGCTCCTGGAGTAAAACCAGTTAAACAAAAATTAAGAAAGATGCATCCTCATGCTGCACTCTTGGTAAAAACTGAATTAGAGAAGCTACTAAAAGCTAGATTCATCTGAGTTATTGATTATGCAGAATGGATCTCTAATATTGTACCTATTTCAAAATTAGATAAATCAATCAGAGTGTGCACAGACTTTAGAGATGTAAATAGATCATGCCCTAAGGATGATTTTACACTACCTAACATTGATATGATAGTGGACATGACTGCTGGTTTTGAGATGTATTCTTTAATGGATGGTTTTTCTGGATATAATCAAATAAAAATTGTCCCAGAGGATCAAGAGAAAACTACTTTCACATGTGCATGGGGCACCTTCTATTGGAATGCCATGCCATTTGGGCTTAAAAATGCTGGTGTTACATATCAAAGAGCTATGACATCTATTTTTCATGACATGATGCATAGGACTATGGAGGATTATGTTGATGATACTTTAGCAAAATCTATGATTAGAACTGAACATCTAAATGACTTGAGCAAGATTCTAGACATAATGGAAAAGTTTAGTCTCAGACTAAATCCTAAGAAGTGTGATTTTGGTGTCACTTCTGGAAAGCTCTTAGGATACATAGTTTCAAAGAAGGGCATTGAAGTTGATCCAGCTAAAGTAAAGGCTATAATGGAGATGCAACCTCCCAAAAACATCAGTCAAATGAGAACATTGCAAGGAAGAATTCAATCTATCAGACGCTTCATATATCAGCTAGCAGACATATCATAACCTTTTACATAAACATTACATAAAGGTGTGACATTTGCGTGGAATGAAGAATGTGAGAACAACTTTCACCATATCAAGAAGTATCTATCAAATCCCCCTATCTTGATGCCTCCAATTCTAGGGAAGCCTTTGATCTTATATGTCTCCACTATAGATACATCACTGGGGGCATTTCTTGCACAACATGATGAGAACAAAAAGGAAAGAGCTATATACTATATTAGTAGGACATTGGTAGCATACGAAAAGAATTATTCTATGATTGAGAAGGCTTGTCTAGCTGTGATCTTTGCATCACAGAAACTGAGACATTATATGTTGGCACACACCACACATTTGGTAGCTAAGATTGATCCATTAAAGTACCTACTAAGCAAAGCTGCCCTCACGGGTAGATTAGCTAAATGGGTCATGCTCTTAAGTGAATTTGACATTGAATATGTTGAAATAAAAGCTATAAAAGGTTAGGTTATTGCTAATTAGTTAGTAGATGCACCTATGATTGATGATACACCAATGCAAATGGAATTTCTAGATTCCTCTATCATGACTCTTTCTTCTAGAGAAGGGCAGTTATTCTTTGATGGCTCCTATACACAGAATGGATCAAGAGTAGGCATATTATTTATAACTCCTCAAGGATACTCCATACCTAAAGCATTCAGATTAAAGTTCCCTTGCACAAACAATATTGTAGAATATGAAGCCCTTCTTAATGGCATGAAACTAGAAATTGAGTGGAGAGTAACAGAGATACACATTCATGGAGACTCTCAACTTGTTATCCATCAAGTCAATGATGTGTACCAGACTAAAGATGAAAATCTTATTCCATACAAAAGAATGGTAGATGATTTAAAGAAGTATTTCATATCTATCACATTTGAGCAAATAAGTAGAACAGAGAATAAGGCTGTCGATGCAATGGCAATGCTATCTACTTTATTACAACAGCCTGAAGATGAGCTACGCTACGAGTTCCTGGTGGAAGTGCTATCTTATCCTGCATATAATTCCCTTGAAACCCGCATGATCTACATTGTTGTTGGTCATGATTCATCGAGATATAAAAACCTATTCTCCTATCTCAAAGACCAAACCATTCCCGATACCTTCAACCACCATGAAAAGAGATACCTTATCCGTAATGCCTCTCGATATGTCATCATTGGTCATGATCTATACAAATGAGGTCTAGATGGTACGCTACTTAGATGTTTAGAATGGGAAGAGTCTCAACGTGCGTTAGAGGAAGTCCATGATGGTATTTGTGGGTCACACTCGAATGGTTTGACACTAGCTCAAAAACTTATTAGGGATGGGTACTATTGGTCTGAAATGGAGAAAAAATCTATCAAGTTTGCTAAGAACTGTCAAAAGTGCCAAGTGCATGGCAACTTAATTCATGCTCCAGGGAGAGATCTCATTCCCTTTACTACACAATGGCCTTTTCACCAATGGGCATTTGATCTTATAGGATCTATACATCCTCATTCTTCTAATGGTCATACCCATATAATCACAGCCACATATTATTTTACAAAATGGGTAGAGGCAGTCCCTTTGACTCAAGCCACTGGAAAACAAATATATATATTCATATTGAACTATATCATATGCAGATATGGGATACCTCATTCCATAATTATAGATAATGGTGGACAATTCAAGAACAAAGATCTAGATGATTTATGTGCTATATTCAAGATTACACAACATTGGTCATCTATCTACTATCCTCAAGGGAATGGACAAGCAGAGGCTTCTAACAAGAATCTATTGAAAATCTTGCACCGTACAGTTAATAAAATAGGAAGAGATTGACATCTTATGATCAATCCATCTCTCTGGGCCTACAGAACAAGTATCTGAATGCCTACTGGGGCTACACCTTTCACTTTAGTTTATGGGTCTAAAGTGGTCCTGCCTATTGAGGTTGAAATCCCATCACTAAGAATCAGAATGCATGGTCTAGTAATTGATGACGATTACAAAGTGTCTAGGTTGCAAGAACTGGAACTACTAGATGAGCATAGACAAGTAGCATATGATCAACTCAGAGTATATCAGAAGAGAATGTCTAGAGGTTACAACAAGAAAGTCAGACATAGAGAATTTCAGGTTGGTGATCTAGTCTTGAGAGAGAATCCTAAAAATCAATCACATCGAGAACGAAAGGGGAAGTTTGAACCCAATTGGCTGGGTCCCTTTGTAAACACTACTACTTTTGGCTTTGGTGCCTATCAACTCTCAATGAATGAAGGAGAACAGCTTCGAGAACCAATCAACGTTCTCCATTTGAAGAAATTCTATGCCTAAAGCATTCAATCTATGGTAAAATGTCCTAAAAAAATCTTAAAAATTGAAAAAAGTCTTGAAAAAATGAACATCTTGGTGAAAACCTAGCAATAGGCACCTTGATGATTCACAAAAAAAGTAAAAAATATCAAAAGTACAAAAAAATTAAAAAAATGAAAAATACAAAAAAAATGAGAAAAAGAAAAAGTGCCTTGGTGAAAACCTGGAAACAGGCGCCTTGGTAGCAAAAATAGAATCTCTACCAAGATGGTGAAAACCTGGCAAATGGGCACCACTTGTTTCAAAATGCTCCATCTATCAGCGCAATCTTGGTCTTTCCCAGCTTTTAGTCTTGCTTTAGTTTGTACATATTTCCCAGTTTGTTTCTGCATTCCTATTTTCAATAAGTCGGTCTGTACACCAATTGGCTCAAGCGTCTATATCCTATCAATGTTCAAACTTGGGGGCAATCAAAGTCATATCCTATGGCCTCCAATGTATCTTAGATGTATCATATCCAGTCAGAGTCCTTTGAAGCTTCATCCGAGTTAGTCAGTCAGTCTTGTCTCCAAAAAGGATTTTGCATCTACAACAACGCAATCAAACATCAAACACAAACTGAAAACAATTATGCTTTTTACATGCTTTTATCTCCTTGTATGCTTGCTGATTCACATTGAGATTTTTGCATATTAGATTCCCTCGAGCTCTTCGATGATGTCCTTTACAGGATTTAGAGAGTGATGACTGGGGGCATAATCTTTTCTTTGTCTTCTGTTTGTATGTGAAAATCTAACTTTAAAAATTCTAGATTGAAATGGTGTCCGACTGTAAGAGCCTCTATCTTGAATTGGATGGCCATGCGTACCTCGACCATTGATACCCAAAAAATTCAAGGAAGTTTGATCTAACTATTGTCTTTTTTAGTGAGTTCTTTCTCCTATTGTGAAACATGATCTTACGTAAGGATGTGAACGATAAAGGGTCACTTCGGGTAATTCACATTGGATTTAGAATGATCTCTTAACTGTTTGATGTGTTTGTATGCAAGGTGTATTCTGGTCATCACAACGTCTATGTTTTGATGCTTATACAAATTGCTATATCAAAATGGACATGATATTTAGGTCATCTTGGCATTTGTACCTTGGTGCTTATATCTAATCCGACATTCCAAAAATAAAATCAATATTCATATGTCCATGGTTGCCTAACCAGTGGATTTTGTATTGATCCTTGCGTATACAAATCAATATTCATATGTCTATGGTTTCATAACTAGTGGGCATTGTATTGATTTATCCAGTTACCTAAAAATTCAATGATGAGAAAGATCGACACATGATCAGTGACTAGGTACTAGGTCCTAGGTTTGCATTTCATTTTGCACTTTGCATGATTGCATGATCTCACAAATTATTGAATTAAACTTAAATGCTTAAATGATTCTTCAAAAATGATAAAAACATATCATAAGAGCTAAATCTCACATGAAGGTTCCTCCAATGAAACAGCAAGTAGAATCCTTTTTCGGGATCAAAATCAAAATCTGAGATCATTTACTATGTCCAAATTGCGATTTAAAATTTTCGGACCCAGGACGGTCTACTGCTTGCATAATCGACCTTCAATCATCATAGAAATCCAGTATTCAACTTAATTGATTATCTTACATCAAACTATCAAAATTTCAACTTGGTCAACCATGGTCAACTCATGGTCAAACCTAGTCAAACTTGGTCTTTTGGACCTCCACACGATGCAGAATGCGTTCTCGAACGTATTTAACCACTTTTCCAATCAATTAACATGCTTTTGAACTATTCAATGCTAACTTTTCTTGTCAAATTTCAATTTTTATCCTGAAGGGGGCATGGTATTGCACATCATTCAAAGTTTGTAATCTAAATTTGAACTCATATCTTTCCTTAGTAATCAAGACAACAACCACGTCTAGTTGCTGATTTATTAGAAAGACCTCATCACTTGGGGAAAATCAATCATCGCTTGGGGAATATCAGATTCATCGAGATCCATATCAATCTGGTATTCTCCTAATCTTGTAAAGTATATCAATTTTTCGTAACCATCGGTGCATTAGTGTTATTTCCTTGGTTCTTCGTAACTGAAGAGTTCAGATGTGATACCAATGTGATTCTTATCGATAATCTAGTTTGGAATCGGTCACTCACTTCTTCACAATCATAAGGTTTAGAATCAGGCATTTTGACACTTTTTAGTAATCATTGGTTCATTGCTATTATAGTTAACATTATCTTTGGTCAGTCAGGACCTATTATCTTCATATCAATTTTAGTCAGTTTCTGTTTCATATCAATTTCAATTTCAAACATCAGTTTCAACATCATACACAAACTGTCTTTGAACCACTACGCTTTGCACAATGATTCAAAGAGGGGCAAAATGTAATACCCCAAAAATGGGCTATAGGTTCATTGATCTCCTGTATCGACACATCAAACGGAATTGACATCAAAGTCTTAAACCTAAGGCACATCGGCACATTATCGAATCTTAATTGATTATCCTAAATTCTGCATCGGGGAATATTCCTTATTCCTATTTATCCTAATTATCTTTAATTTAATGATTATTTGGTGATAAATCTTATTTATCCTAAAGTTTGATTAATTGTATATTCTGAATATTTAATTAATAAGATTTAATACTGCCACTTAATTATTTAATTGGATTTAATTATATTTATTCCTAAATAGTATTGTTTCATTTTGACAATAAATCAAATATCCTATGACTAATTGATTAAATTCTTATTTAATTAATTAATGTCAATTGTCAAATTTAATAATATAGTTTTTGAATACAAGTTTGATTTAATAATTGATTAACCCATAAATCAATTGTTTTATTTTTAAAATCAGTTAAGTTGAGGATAAATCACTTTATTTATTAAATTAATTCATAATTAATTATGCACATCCAAAAAATAGTTAAACTTTAAATCAGAAAATCAATTCAAGTTGTTTTAAAAATAAACTCAACTCTCTTTTGAGTTGAAAGCTGATCTCAACTTTTGATTTAAATCAAAAAGCTGATTTGCATGATTTTGTGAGTTAATCTATCTCTAAACTCTTGATAACTCAAAAATCAACCTGAGTTTATCAAGAGTGATTTATGACTTTTTCCATGCACCTCCAAAGTCCTGGATTTCTATAAATTAAGGTCTCAGCTCTTCATTTTGCATCCATCCATCCACGAATTGCATCCTCACGCTGGCGAATTGGTGATCGAAGAATCCATCTTTGTGAATCCAAGCTGTTGTGAGATTTTCATTATTTTTGAGCATTCATATCATTTAGCATATCATTGTTAGATTAATTGCATGTCATATCAGTTTCTCATATAAAATAGATTCATATCAGCTTATTTCATCTTATTACATAGAAAATTCAAAAATATAGATTAATTTGCATTCATCTCATATCTAGATTCTGCATTCAAATCCTTCGTTTAGGTGTCGTCAAGGTCACTGATCTCGGTCCAATCTGAGAATATTATACTTGCACCTACTAGAAGGCAGTAAATCGTTTGGTTAGATTAGTTTCCATTTCACTGCACGATTTTGATTTTAACTAACCTCTAATGTTTTACTGAAGTGTTGTGTCTATAGCTAGGTACAAAATTCACACACACAATACCCAGTTCTACCATCCCTATCTCACATAATCTAAACATTAAGGTAGATTTAAATATTTTAGGTTGTGAAGGATTCTTCAATAACCATACCATAGTAGGCAAATAAATTTTGGATAAAATTGATAAAATTTCATAAATAGATCTCTACCACTTTGGAAATTCCTCAATAAAATAATTATCAATTACCCTCATCAAATTGGATCCCTCCTATCTAAATTTGGTTATGTAAAAGACAAGCACTTTTTGCGATTCAGTATATGGAGCATGAAGATGAATTATTGAGAATTCGACCTTGATTTATTTCATTTGATCTTCATTATGACTCCTCTACTTTTGATCACATATAGGCTAGATTTCCTTAGCTACATTTTTATTTTGGAGATCATTTTTTTTTATACCAATCGTAATCATTTGTTTTCATACCAATTGTAAATTTCTCCCTTGTGTAATAGAAAGTTCTTCAAAATAGAGGAGGAATTTAGTAGGTGCACTTTATAGGTGGGAGACAAATTTAATTACCATGTTATTACCACTCATAATTAAAAATATAATGATATTGGGATAGAAAATTTCATATTTCATTTGAATAAAAAATATAAAGACATAGGGGCTACTCCTTCAAAGGATTAGAGATGGTTAACTCTTCCTTTTCTTGCATTCTCTTGTCCAAGGAATGTGATTGTGTTTAATATATTGAGTTTGAAGGTGTTGAGGTTCAATCAAAAGAAAATATATGAGCATTTAATATGGAAAATACAGTTAAGAGTAGAATTGGATTGAAGGGAATTAAAATTAAAATAAAGAACCTTGTACCATCACCCAGATAATACATTGAAAATCATTTACATTGAGATGATCAAAACATTAAGAATACACTAAGAAATAAATTTTAATAACATTTGATTTAATAAAACCATAAATTAAAAAAAAACTTCAATACCCTTTTTACAATGCATAATCTAAAATTATTATAAACATTAAAATAAAATAAAATATCTCTAAATTTTCTCTTTTATTTATGTATTTTTTAATCTATGCTTACCCTACCACCAACCAAGTCAAGTCCCTAACTCATATATATATATATATATATAAGTGCCCAGACTCACTAAAACTTATATTAATCAAAATATCAAGTAAAAAATATATACTCAGAAAAGGCAAAAAGGCCAACGTGTATGAATCACAACCATAAGAAAATTGACTAAAATCCAGAAGAATAGGAACAAACCACCCATGAACCTACACGCGTATGATCAGAACAAAATGTATACAAACATGTGATATGAAAAGATAGCTAAAGCCTCGAAGAGGAAGAGCTAACATCGCTAAACCCAGATGCTGTAACATGAATATCACTTTGTGGAGCAGAGGAGGCCTCCGAATCTGTAGAAACAATTAAAGGAGGAACCATGTGAAGGGGAGGAAGAGCCAAGATCTCATCCTAGCACATTTCTTGCCATGTACCAAAATGGTTCGAAGAGCCAAAAAGTGATCATGTGCCACCAAAATCAGACCTGGATCAAATAATTGGAGCAAGCGCAAATTCCCTAATAGGTTCCTTCAGCCAACCATCCTGCATACCAAATCTAATAACAACAAACAAGTCTCAGATAGCATGGTTAGCCATGAAAAAATGAGAATTCCATAAAACCTCCAATAGAAAATGATCCTACATCAAGCTTTATGTGAATAGACCAAAAAAAAAAAAGAAAAGAAAAGAAGATCAACATCATATAACTCAGAATTAATCAAATCAATCAGCTACACCACCCCATATAATACCAATACCAATCCAATTACAACTAAAACAATGGAAGCCACCAATCCCATATTGAACATTCCCTCAAGCTCGAGAGGAAGATATAATCTTCATGTCCTAGTTTTATATGATATTACATTCCAGAAGCCAAGAACATGCCCACCGAAGACTCCACAAGTTCATAATGCAGATACAAAGACATCCTCCCGTAAAACAGCTATAATGACAGATAAAACTGGAATCATCATTTCCGTGTCCCTGTATTTAATGAAATTACGTTCCACAAGCCAAGGAACATGACCATCAAAGACTCACAAAGAAGATGGAGTCACATATATAAATATAACAGCAGATAAATAAAACAGTGATATTTAAATAAATAAATGTATTTAAGATATTTAAATAGATTAATAATAATAAAATAAAATTTAAAACAATAAAACAAAATTTGAAGTGGCAAAGAGAGAAGTCGTGTCGGTTCTACAAGTTGCTCAAGTTCTTCACTAATATAAAAACAAGGAAACCGCACGATCAATATCTACCGATCTAATCAAGTATTTATCGATCTAACCAAGCAGCTAAGAGGAAACATCCTGATCAAGCTTTATCAGTAAAAACAGGTGGTATCTGTATTTTATCCTGGATAGGGTTTATCTTTAAGCAGAAGTAGAAGCTTCTGAACCATGGACAAATATCAGGAAGTTGAGAAGTCTCACCCCGAATCCCCCATTATGGATAATGAGATTGGTATAGGTCAAGGAACTATACCACATATGCTGTAACTCTGCTGAGAGAGAGAGGTGCATCTAAAGTTACGTTAAAGGCAATGGGAAATGCAATTAGTAAGGCAGTAAAAGTTGCAGAGATCATTAAGAGGAGGATACCAAATCTTCAACAGAACACAACAATCAGTTCTACTCCTCTAGAGTATACTTGGAATTTTCTCAAAGAAGGCTTTTCGCCGTTGCAAACAGTGAGGCACGTATCCACAGTAACAATCACTTTGTCCACAACGCAACTTGAAACATCATCTGCAGGTTATCAGCCACCACTGCCAGCTGAGCAAGTTAAGCCGCTACTTGAATATGAATATGAGGGTCAAGATTCTCAATTTGTGTTGGGCAGAGGTCGTGCTCGTGGAAGAGGGGGAAATTCTGCTTCTCAATATCAGAATGGTGATGTAGTACGCTCTGCAGGACAAAGTAATGGCAAGTATAATGATTTTGGCATGG
Source organism: Chamaecyparis obtusa (assembly GCA_027943335.1). Lineage (NCBI taxonomy): Eukaryota > Viridiplantae > Streptophyta > Pinopsida > Cupressales > Cupressaceae > Chamaecyparis > Chamaecyparis obtusa. Next base: position 179,264 of record BSBK01003871.1, read on the forward strand.
GTGGTGGTTATCTTCCCCCACGAGCTCGAGGGCATGGTAGGGGTAATCGATACAGTGGAAATGGTAGACTTAATGACAATGATAGGCTCAATGGAAAGGGCAGTGGGGGTAATGACAGGAATCGGTTCGGTTATAGTGCTAATTATACTGATACTGAGTTTCGTAGAGGCCAAGGTGGTGGTCAGGGTAGAGTTGGTGTTAATGATGAAGATGGATGGCAAGTGGTTTCTCGACACAGAGGGAGGGCACGAGGAAGGGGTAGCAGGAATTAATAAAATGTGTGGGAAACTCATCTGCTTTCTTTATCAATGGTTTCGTTCATAATTTTGTTCAGGAAGCTATAGAATATGATAATATCGAGGTATGAGAAGAAATGGTAAACCGTGGAAAACTATTAATGGCGCAAAATAAATGCCTCACTTGAGAGAATCCCCTTCCAAGCGAGGCATTTATTTACTCTGCGACCACTACAATTTTAGATCTCTTTTCGCTCCGTCCATGTAATCAGTTAGACTCGCCCTAAAAATGAGCAGTTCAATTTGATACGGGCAAAATCATTTTCGCCCTAATTCTGTACAAAAGTCATTTTTCTTTTCCATGTTTGGATACTATACTGCTCTATTGTCGTTCATGTTTTCTTTCAACAAAAATAAGTCATTACTTTTGATGTTACCCTTAAATTAAACATTTCATTTTAATTGATCAAATTGAAATAATCATTTTTTATGTTTTTGCTCTCTCAATCGTGAGTGCTTACCTTTCTATATATTTTATTAGTTCTGTGTTTTTGTTATTCTCTCTTTCAAAGGATCCAGCTCTGCATAGTCGCGAGCCTATATCTACGAAGATATCAATTTGCGTGTAATGGTGTTGGTATGAAGAGAAGAAGCTCAGTCAAGAGTTTGGAAACTTAATGTTCTATTTTAATGAATATATATTTTTAATTTTCTTTCTGCTCCTCTTTTTCCCTCATCTGGGGCAGATCAGGGCAGAGAGATCAAGGCAGTTTTGAAGGTCATTTCCAAGAGAGTCTTACCTTTGCAGACACAAAACCAAAGATAAACTACCAGCAATTACATGAAGTCCACAACATATCAAAAAGAAAGGTGCATATTGGATAAGTCTGTAGAGCTATAAGATCTGGGACGACTTAAGGTAAAATAGTTTAAATCTGTCGCAGCTGATTAAGGAAATTTCAGACTAGAGTAGGGAATTGAGAGATAGCCATAAGAACCATTCTAGCCAATAATCTCTTTCTAACATAGAATTGATTGTTGACCTATTGGATTTTGGATAGGATTGGTTAAAATATTTATGCTTTTTAATTGGATGTGCATTGAATTATTTTTTGATATTTTAGAAAATGTAATCCAAAAAAGTTCAAGAATACTTCATTTTATCTTTTTCATATTTGAAAATTCCTCTTATCATGTTAGATATGTCATGTTGCACTAGTATTCCATTTTTCATGTTGTTTTGAGGATTCTAAGAATTTCATTCAGGGTTGGGTACCTTTCATGTAATGAAGGATCCAAAAGAAGTGTAAGCTTCATGGTTGGGCAGAGAAGAACATAAGCCAAGTTCTCACCTCTCAAGCTGGAGATGATTGATGGAGTCACTGGCATTCAAAGACCATTTAGCTCTATTCAGATTTTATATCTTGTATATTACATCATTATTATTGTATTGAGTTAACTTTTTGGCATGAGAGCCTAATTTGTACTATTATTTACATCCTTACATGTGCTAATGTCTAGATTAAGCACTATTTCATTTGAGATATGAATTTTTTCTTTTTGGATAACCCTCCTCTCAAGATTAGTAATAAGAATTTATTCAAATGAAATTTATCAAATATTCATTTCACATATATTTATTAAATAATTTTAAATTACTTAATTCATTCATTTTCAAAAATTGCTTCTAGTTCATAATAATTAAATAATTATAATGACTCAATAATGTCAAGTATAATTTGAGAATACAATATGTTTTACTAAAATAATAAAATTACGTATATATAATATAGGGTAAGCAAATTAAATACCTTTACGTAACATTAGTGTATATTATTATCATGTCATTACTAGTTTATTCTTTGCATATTGTATCTTTAATAATTATAATGTTAAAATTATTATTAGAATGTTAATTTGAAAATAAATATCATATTTTTGCATTATTAATACAATGCAATTATCTAAATTTACATTATTGCTCTTATAATAAATATTATTACAATACAACTTCCTAAATTTAGATGAGTATTATTTCAGTAATATGATCTTTATTATAATATAAAAACATACCATACTTTACTAAAAATATATTAAAATAATGCAAACATGTAAGTGGAATAATTAGATGTTCAAATAAACAATCTTTTTAGTATCCTCAATCAACATTTTAATAGGCATGAAAGAGACTCCATTGTAGGTATGAATGAGGAGTATAGATGTTATATCAATATTTTTTTTATCCAAGAGACTTTGAGCTAACCATTTGTAATTAATTCCTTCAAATGGAACCTCTCAAGGCTTAAATCATCATATTTTATTAAAAATGTGTTATTTCAACAAAAATCAACATGTCTAAAAAAGTGTAATCCACTATTATGGGGTCACGCGATAATTCTGAATTTTTGGGACCTATGAGAAATCTACCTTCTCTATGGGTATTTTTAAGGCCCCTACACAAATGGGTACCACCTCCTTTTTTCAAGGAGTTTGGGATATAGCTATACCTGATATTACTTTAGCAACTAGGGATATCTTAAGAAATGGAAGGTTGTTCAAAGAATTAAATAGCTCCATCATTTTCTTAATTCCTAAGGTATAGAAGGTGCAAAGACTATCTGACGTCAGAGTAATAATCCTTTGTAATATGATTTATTAACATTTTTCAAAATACTTAGTTAATAGAATTAAACCCATGCTAGATAGTTTCATTTATTGTAACTATAAATGATTTGTCCTTGGATAATATATGGGTGGTTGTAAGTGGAAGTGTTTTCCCTATTTTTCAAATTTCTCAACAATTGATGCCTAAATTTGAGGAACTTAGAGATTGAATCTCAAAAAACTTCAGTAATAGAAAATGTAGTGCTTGAAGTATAATTTTCAAATATGTAATTTATTTAAATACCCACATGGTATAAATTATTTTTTAGTAGGAATGTTTAAAAACCACTTTTTAAAATGCATGTTTCAGGACCATACCATAGTTGTGTATGACCACCATATTTTGACCTAAATAAATGGATTTTTGCAAATCATTCTGGAGAAATATACCTAAGACAAAATATTGATGAGTATATTTTTTCTTATTTTTTATTTAATTATTTTTATTTAATTATTTTTTAATTAACTATAAAGTACATTTTCAAAACCTCTGGTGTACGACCACCATAATTTGATGAAAATTACATTTTTTTTCAAAATTCATTTTTCATCTTCAAGATATTTGTATGTAGATTGATGTCATATAATTTATTTTCCAAAAAACCTATAAACAAAAAAGTTATTGAAGTTTTAGTGAACCTCACTATTTTACATTTAGGTACCACTTTTACTTAATAATAATAATTTAAAAATATTAAAAATAATCATATCTCTATGAAATTTACATTTTTGATATTAGGACAGTGGGAGCTCTAATGGGTTTTTGTTTCGTCAAAAAACAAGACCATGAAGGCCCTGAATAAATTATGACAATGCAGAAATCTAACATTCCAGTGCCTTAACCACATTTTTGGAGGTCAAGGCATATGCTTGGTTTCACCAAGCCTACACCAAGACTATTTTGAACTGAAATATGAGGTGGAGGTGTGTTTCCCACTCATGTCTTAAGAAACAGGTACACGTAATTTAAAATTCAAAAAATGGGCACCCGTTCTTAAAAAAATGAACTGGTGTGTAAAAATGCATTTTTGGTCATAATTTAAAAATAAAAAAAATTAGAAATGGGCACCTATTTTGAAATGGGGGTCCGTTCTTAAAAACACGGGTGCCCATTTTTTGAATTTTGGGTCAGGCGTCTAGACGTAAATTGGGTACCCATTTTTTGAAAATGGGTGCCCATTTCTAGTGGCATTTTCCAATTCGAAAGGAATTCCACCGAATAGGCACCCAACTTCTTGCACTTATATTCTTGATGTAAGTTCACTTTGTATCTAGGGTATATCCCATAATTTTTTTATTTAAACATTTGGCTATTATATAGTGTCTAGTTGACATTTGTTATCTTATAAATAGATGGTTTTGATGTAAGGGTTTCAGGTCCTTTCAAAACTTTTTTACCTCTAATAAAAAACTACATCACATCTTTACTTATTTATTTTGATATTTTAGATTACATGAATTTACCTTTCCCATCTTGTTAAAGTTATGGAGGATGGTAGAATTAATGTGACTAGGGCACAAAAAAAAAATTCTCCAAGAAGGTTCCCTCAAGGTTTTCACCCATGTTGAGACCTACTTGACATGTGATGGAATTAATTTGCCACTCCCTTCACAAACTTCCTATCCTACAAAGGCATTAGAAGAAGGTGGAGAACTCGATTCATGGTCTAGTCTAAATATATATATTTTTTGCAAAGGTGGACATAGCCACAATATTATATTATATTTATTTTATATCATTTTTTACACAGGTTTGAAAAGGACTTGTGGAGGAAAGAACCCGACATGAAAACCTCCACTTCTGCCCATTGAAAGCCTAAAACAACTATCAACAACACCCAATAATCCTAAAGCTACTAAAGATATACAAAGTTGGCCATAGAGAAAAGCCAAATACAAGCAACTAAGGTAGAATACAACTTCACCAATTTGAAAATATATATCCCCACCCCCCTCCCAATTACAAGATAGGCATGAAAGAAATGCCATACATCATGATCCCCAAGAAAGAAACCCATCCCTTTAAAAATAATTACAATATCATCGAAGAGAACATGTAGAACCCCATGGTTGGAGGAAGAAAAACACAGATTCATCAGGAAAGCAACTGATATACCATCTAACCGAGCCACATTGGAGGATCTTTCATCAAGCCAAATCTGAAAATAAGTAATGATGCTGAATGAGTAACCAAATGGGAGTTCTATCTATGTACCAAAAAAATAACTGGAGGATAGTATTGTGTGCCCCTTTAGAATAAAGAAAGAGCACCAAAACAATCGAGCCAACAAAATTGAAGTATAACATTCCAATAAACAGAGAACAAGAATACTTGATAAAACATAATATACTACAATCACCATCCAAAAATCCAAAATCAAAGATGAGCCTACAGATTTAACTTATGCTATTTATAATAATGGTTAATCAATGAAAAACTTGTAAAAAATTTACACCGTAATTCTAGGTGAAACTTAATGATTATTGAAACCCAACAAAATACTAGGCTGATGGGTGACTTCATCATTGTGGACAATGTGAAGATTATGATCTTCATTGTTAATCTGAGAAACAAATTCATCATTTTCCTTCAGCACATTATTCACAAATTCATTTACATCCCAATTAGGAGAGGATGTGTCAGAGAACTAGGTGTTTCCCATAATCGAACACAACACCCATCCATATAAAAAAATTAATATATCAAGAACCCACGGTGAAAACCAAACTCATGTAGGTAGAGTTTGCAAATCAATAAATATGGAGAGCATCACATCAAAAGACCAGATCATGCGCTAATAATCAGCTTGAAAATAAATCATCACAGGGAGAACATCACATTGAAAGCCCAGATCATGCGTCACTAATCAGATGAAATGGCCATAATTGAGATGTCATTACCTCACATAAAGATTAATAACGAAGACATAAAAAAGAGGGATTGAGGAGCAAAGAGTGAAAATTTGGAAAAGAAGATCATGACGAATAGAGAAAATTATACCCAATAGATATCAAAAAGAAAAATAACCATAGAATTAGCTACAGATAAAATATAATAGAGACGAGAAAAACATAATCAAAATGATGAATCAAACATGAAAACCAAGCATAAGATAAGTAAAGAGGAATCTGTGAAATCTAGTTGGAGACACGACGAAAAATAATAACTACAAAACTACATGCATCAAACCAAAGGTTTCCAACTGTCTATATTAAAGAGAAATGCACCAAGTGTCCAAAGAGATATGTAGAATGAGTAGCAATAACAAAATTAAAAAATGAAAAGGGGGCATGAATTAACAGGATAATACAATTAAGGAGGGGGGGGATTGGTGTGTATAGGACATATCATTAAGGTAGACTTCCCTAAGAGAGTTGAAATCATTAAAATTAAAAATAGGGGAAGTGGAATCAAGGCTAATTCCACTTGATCCAAAATTTGCCAAATAATCTGCCATTTTGTTTCCTTCACTAAAGGCATGAGAAATGTAACACTCAGTGAATTTGTCAAGAAGAGACCATACATGTTGAAGAATATAAGATAATTTCCAATTAAAGGACTTTCTCGTTATACATGCATTAATAATCAAATTAGAATCACCTTCAACTTCAATGTGAGTATGCCCCAATTTTTGAGCAAGGGGTAAACCTTCTAGGAGGGCCAAGACCTCAACAACATTATTGGTATCGGGCAAAATTAACTCATATTTAAGCACAATTAAATTTCCATGATGGTTTCTAAGTACAACCCCAATACATGAAATGACAAGATTACCTTTTGACGCATCGTCAAAATTTAGCTTAACAAAATTTTGCTAATTTGTACTAGCAGTGCAGAAAGGGAAGGAAACTTAATATCTTTCCATTGCTGAACAATGTAGTTATCCCAAGGAGAGATTGTGTGATTACCTTGAATATTTCTACACCTAGTGTTTACAATTTCTGAAATGGCTTTTTCAAGTTTCAATAAAACAAGATTTATAGAAGATGAAGTTTGACGAAAGATTCTCTTATTACGTTCCCACCAAGTTGCCCAAACAACAACTAGGAATACATTTGAAAATGCAAGAAAATAAAAACTTATTATATAATATAGGCCATGATTGAAAGAGATCCCCTTGATGGACCCCATGTGAAGATGCAAAAAAAACCAGTCGGGATGCTATTGATTAGAACAGAAAAATGAGCACCAAAAATACATGATCTAACCCATTTACACCATTTATGATGAAAACCAAATTTTTTTAAAACTTTGAGTAGAAAGTCCTAATTTAATCTATCATATACTTTCATCATTTCTAGCTTAATCACAAAGGCTGCAGTCTGTGATGTATTAATGGAATGTAAGGTTTCATGACCTACCAAAGCTCCCTTAGTGGTATCTTTTCCAGGAACAAAACCACCTTGTTTGGGGGAAATAATCCTAGGAATTAGATCTCGTAGGCGAAAATAAATCATGAAAATCTTGTAAATAGTATTACAAAGTGCAATTGGTCTAAAGTCCACAAATGTAGAAGGATTCTTGTTCTTGGGAATAAGGACTATATTGGTTACATATTAAAATTTTTGAGCATTGAAGCACTTTTACGTGATTCCTCTAAAATCTCAAGCAATTCAAAACTCAGAAAATACCAACACGTTTTTAAAAAAATGCAATAAATCCATCAGGTCTTGGGGCTTTATTAGGGGACATTGAAGAAAAAACTTTTCTTATTTCCATCAAGGTAAAAGAGGCCATAAGGATATTATTATCAGCAAGAGAAACTAGAGGAGGTTTACAATCAAGAAGCTCCTCTTCCAGTTCTGTTGAACAAGAAGAGGAAAGTGATGCTAGTAACTAAGTGAAAAACCTAACCCCTTCATCCTAGATACCTTGTGCAGAAGTAATTTTCTACCCAGATACGACATGCTGAATTGAGGAAATAGATTTGGAGGAACACTTTTGCTTAGAAGAATTATGAAAAAACTTCGTATTTTGATCCCCCTCTTGAAGCCACAACTCCCTAGATTGTTGACCCCATTATTCTTCCTCCCTATAACATAACTCTTCCCATTCAGATTATAGATGTTTCTGCCTTTCATAAGTAATGTCATCCATACCAAATTGGATAACATGATTATTAACTTGATCAAACTCTTTCTCAACATTAGCCTTTTGTTCAAAAATATTTTTAAATTTTTTTATATTCCAGAATTTAATCTAAGATTTTAGAAAAATTATCTTTTTAAAAAAGAGAAATATTTTAGTGCCTAGTTCAATTGGTGCAATGGACCACCAATAATGCAATTTTGACATGAAATTTGGACGTCAGAACCAAATAGGTTGAAATTTAAAGGAAGGACGATGGTCATGTCCAAGTAAAGAATTGATCAAATTGAATTCTAAAGATATTGGAAAATGGTCAGAGCCAGATAAAGCTAAAATTTGTGATCGCATGGAAAAATTAGAAGTTTTCCAAGATGAGGTAATAAGGAATCTATCTAAATGTTCATCTATTTGTGAAAGTCCCTTCCTATTATTATTCCATGTAAAAAGGCCATGTTAGATGACATAATATCTATCAAATCATTAATCAATACAAAGTCCTTAAAGTCATCAATTGTTGTATTCGATGGGTAGATTCTACCTTTTTTCTTTGGCAAAGAAAGAATAGCATTAAAATATCCTCCAATTATCATAAGTTGGTCTTCTTGATTTTGAAGAAGAAAAGTTAGAGAATCCCATAAGCATTTTTTATCAGCAGTGGTTGATGGTCCATAGACATTGACCACAAAAAAAGAAGTATTAAAATGTTGAAAATGCAAAAACTAAAAGTTTTGATCTTACTGAACTATTTGTCCTTGGAGTGATTTAGGATTCCATAAAGTGGTTAGACCTCCTAAAGCACCATATCCATGCATGTGGGAAGAATTCCACAAATTCCATTTCTAAATAGTATTGGCATAATTATCCCGAGAAAGCTTTGTCTCTTGAAGAATAACTATACCCACTTGCGAAGAATCAAGTTGTGACTTTATTCTTTGCTGCTTGTCAGGGGCATTAATACCCCTAACATTCCATGTGAGAATATTCATTGTGGTCAAGGAGAACCTTGGTTTCTCCTCGACAATCTTTTTCCTAAAAGAAGGAATTTTCCATCAAGTGTGGACTGCAAACCAACATTAATTTAAGCCTTTGCCTTAATTGATTTTGGTTTTCTTCCTCTCTTTTTGGGGGTTTTCTTTTCATGTAAAGAAGGGGAATGAGACATAGTAGTTTGTGAAATAGAAAGGGTTTGGGAAAAATCAAAACCCTTTTTGTGAGGTGGTGAGGCCTGGTGACTAGAAGGATCGGCCAAAGTTTCATGCAGAGAAGAGTTACCTTTTATAGAAAGGATAATTTCATTGGCAGGCAACACAACATTGACAGAGTCAGCCAAATGATCATCACCAATAATTGGATCAGAAAAATATTTGGAGGCAACAACTTCCAATGCTTCGTGAGCAACAATAGAAAAATGTTTGGATGGTATGTTTTTCATTGGAGTATCCAAAAATATCAATTTCCTAACAAGCCTATCCAAGCCAGTCCTAGTGGACTTCCTAGAAGAAGAGGAGTTGATAACTTTGTGCAGAAAAGAAGGAGGTTTCTCCAAAGCCTTGAGTTTAGGTAAGCCCATTAGCTTAGGCATGACAAAAATAGGACAAATATTTAGAGACATAAAGAAAGTCAACAAGTAATTCAGAAAGTGCCCCAAAATAACTAACTGATCATATGAGACACAACCAAATCCTGAAACAAGAATTTTAGTTGGGTTGCTTATTTCTGAGGAGGAATTGGGCATAGTCTTGGTGAACATAATTATATGGGATAATAAATTAGTGAATTTCTACCTTTCAGAAGTGTGAGCTTTATTTTTGTGCAAATCAAGATTGACAAAGGAAAAATGACAAGGAGAAGTAGAAGCCAAAAATAGAGGAGCTACATTCTGAAGAGCATTGGAATTAGTTGACAATAGGATTTTGGATGAGTTAAAAGTACACTTACAAAGATAAGAGGTGTGATCTTTAAACATAGTAAGCTGTGAATAGTTTGGGTCACCACATTGGTTCATATAATAGCCAAGATAATCAATTCATGAAAGAACAGATGCAGCATCTTGGATAACAATATCTTGGGTCCAAGAACTCCATTTAGATTTTAGGGTGATTGAGTATGGGAAAGAATGTAAAAGATCAAACAAAACACACACCCTTGTGGGTAGATGAGGCTCTTCAAATGGGATAAGACCATGATGAATAATGATTCCAATTTGACTGGAAATAGATTCAACAATATCCAAATCCCTATATTCTAATGGCAGAAGAGGAAGTTACAGCCAAAATGACATAGAACCTTATGTGCAAATCTATGAAGCTTAAAATTAGGAATCCATAACATAGTATAAATTCCCAAGCCTTGACAAAACCAACCTTTAACATGATGCACATTATCTTTAGTAACTGAATTTTCAAAAATTGCAACAAATCAATTGACAAGTGAGTAGATCCTGTCGATTGATGAAAACCCTGTGAGCCATTAAAAGAAGGTGCTGATTGAAGGATTTGTACCGTAGGAATTGAACCTTCCACTTTCTTCCTCCAGACTTTTGCAATGCACTGATTAGATGGCCGTTTGGCCAGATCATCGCTCTTTTTTTGAGTCACAATGTTATTCGGCAAGGTAAGAAAAGCAAGTGAGTGGATTGGAATGGAATTCAGCCAGGAGACATAGGATGGTAAGTTGGGGTTAAAATTTCCAATGATCACTCCATTGGAGGAATGAATCGGAGTTGGAAATAAGGTCCATAGTAGATATAAAAAATGGGCTAGCTATGATGAGACCCCCATGAGGGTTTTGAGGGATTCTTTTCACTCTGATAGGGCTTCCGTTTAAAATAATTTTTCTTGTGATGAACATCCTTTTGGTATATATGATTATTGATATGTGAATACATTCTTCCATTTCTACCATTATTTTCCTGCAAATAAAAGCTTTTATTGCCAAAGTAGGAAATGGAATTATTAAGAGGATGTCTTTTCTCTACATACCACCAAATCCCCTTGAAAGTTCCATAGAAGCCCAATCTTTCTCCATAGAAACCTGATCATGCACATAGATATGCCTTATTGGTAAAAGGATGTGGACCCAAAATACCCTTAAACTGCTTCTGCCCATTGTCACCTGCATTGCACACACCCTTGCACTGCTCCTACTCACTTTCACATGTAGCCAAAGTTTTCTCCATTTTTCTTGTGAAACACTAAACTCATTCGATATTTTATGGTTTGTCTCTTAAATGTTGAACCTTGGTTGTAAGCTCTATAGGCAAGAAGCCCCACTATTTCACCAAGGGTCAAGGTAAAGGCTCTCAATTGTTGACACAGTAGAGAGCTACCTTGTAGGGATTTGAACCTTGGTTTTTTTAACTACAAAAAAGAAGCCCCACCATTTCAAAAAAGGGTTAAGCCCATTAAAATGTTAAACCTTGGTTGTAAGATCTACAGGAAAGAAGCCCCACTATTTCACCAAGGGTTAAGGTAAAGACTCTCAATTATTGACACGGTAGAGGGAGACCCCATGGGGATTTGAATATTGGTTATTGTCACTACAGGAAGGAGGCCTCACCATTTCACCAAAGGGTCAATCCCCTTAAAAATGAACCTTGGTTGTAATCTCTATGGGCAAGAAGCCCCACTATTTCACCAAGGGTTAAGGTAAAGGCTCTCAATTGTTGACACAGTAGAGAGTGACCCTGTGGGGATTTGAACCTTGGTTGTTGGTACTATAGGAAAGAAGCCCCACCATTTCACCAAAGGGTCAATCCCTTAAAATCTTGAACCTTGGTTGTAAGCTCTACATGAAAGAATCCCCACTATTTCACCAAAGGTCAAGGTAAAGGCTCTCAATTGTTGACACGATAGAGAGAGACCCTGTGGGGATTTGTACCTTGGTTTTTGGAACTATAGGAAAGAAACCCCACCATTTCACGAAAGGGTCAAGCCCCTTAAAAATGTTGAGCCTTGGTTGTAAGCTCTACATGCAGGAATCCCCACTATTTCACTAAGGGTTAGGGTAAAGGCTCTCGATTGTTAAAATGGTAGAGAGCGACCTCGTGGTGATTTGAACCTTGGTTTTTGGAACTACATGAAAGAAGCCCCACCATTTCACCAAATCGTCAAGCCCTTGAAATGAACCTTGGTTGTAAGCTCTACAAGCAAGAAGCTCCACTATTTCACCAAGGGTCAAGATAAAGCCTCTCAATTGTTGACACGGTACAGAGAGACCCCATGGGGATTTGAAACTTGGTTGTTGGTACTACATGAAAGAAGCTCCACCATTTCATCAAAGGGTCAAGATCTATTAAAATGAACATTTTTTGTAAGCTCTACATGTAAGAAGCCCCACTATCTTACCAAGGGTCAAGGTAAAGGTTCTCGATTATTGACATGGTAGAGTGACCTCATGGGGATTTGACACTAATACATTTGGGGGCATTTTGCGATGGCTATGTGTCACAATTGCGATGGCTATGTGTCACAATAGCGACACCCATAGACGTCATCATTTTTTAGTCACAAATTGCGACGTCTATGGGTAGCCGTCGCAATTGCGATGCCCTCCCATCGCAATGTTGCCCCTTTACCCATTCTGGGCCTCTACCACATTGCGATGGCAGGGCGTCACATTACGACAGGCGCCTGTCGCAATTGTGACGCCCGTGGGTGGATTAAAAAAAAATTTATTTAATACATTGCTAATGAACCACATTAATGCTTTTTTCTTTCAACAAATGAGGACACTCACTGTAAAGACAACATGATAATGTACACTCACTGTAAGGATAGTCACAAATGAGGACATCTCACAGTGACTGTCCCTTGTGTAATTGCCACTTGAATGTATTGCTATTCAGCCACATTAATGCTTTTCTTCTTCAACAAATGAGGATAGTCACTCTAAAGACAACATGATAATGTACACTCACTGTGAGTGTACATTATCATGTTGTCTTTAGAGTGACTATCCTCATTTGTTGAAGAAGAAAAGAATTAATGTGGCTGAATAGCAATACATTCAAGTGGCAATTACACAAGGGACAGTCACTGTGAGATGTCCTCATTTGTGACTGTCCTTACAGTGAGTGTACATTATCATGTTGTCTTTACAGTGTCAATAAATGCATTATTACTTAAACTGAAGAGTACTCTAAAAAATATGTCATTGTGGAGTTCTGATTGCTTCCAATTTGATATACGCTTGTTCTACTTATGTATCCAGCATCATGTAAGAAAAGTTGATGCTTTTAAAATAGATTCATTTAGCCATGAAATGCCTGTGCATGTTACATACAAGATTCCAAGGCCCAAAACTGATTACTCATTATAATTCATGTACAGAATGATAATCAACCACAACGAGGCATGCGTAGGTGCTGCTTAGATTTTGAGGCATCAGAAGCTCACAGAAGAAACTTGACCAATGGCTCATGGAATGCAACAAACTTATTGCCTAAAACAGGAACATTGGTAACCACAGATGATGGTTCTGAAAAGAACATTTCACCATCAATGTCACGTGAGGGAACTGTAATTTTTGATGGCAAGAAACTTGTAGTATATAAGAGAGATGCAGGTACAGATGCTGGGAGAAGTTCCCAATCTTTATCTGTTGGACAGTTTTCATCTTGCTCTTATAAAACATCTGAGGGTAACTCAGACAAGTCTGACAGCTCACTTAGAAATAATGGGCATTCTTCTATGTCAGTAGGTATGCCAACTGGGATTGGTTTGCATTTAAATAGCCTTGCCTCTTCAATGTCATTAAATTGTGGAACTGGGCTGCTAACAACTTCAAAGGGAGCTACTGGCATGCAGGGAATGCTGACTTTGTCTGGAGTGAAGGAGGCTCCTGGTGACAGTCGAACAAGTTCTTTACTTCCTGTAAGCTCAGGTGGAAATATTTCAGTATCAACAAATACAAGCATGGCTCCTGGAATGCTTGTGTCAGTTGTGGAAAAGACTAGAATTGATCAACAGGAGGTGCAGTCTTCTAGAAACACACAGATTGGAGTCACAAAGTCCACTACATGTTTCCGATCCCTAACAGTTGGCATAAAGCCATTGCAATGTAGGCAACCTTTTAAAACTGAATATATGAACTCAAGTCCACTTGACAAGAAGAGGCCAGCGCTACAAGATATTTCTCGACAACCTGGATTTGGTATAGGGGAAGAGTATAATCAGAGCAGTCCTAAGAAGAAAAGGTAATTGTAGGATTTTATCAACTTTACAGAGATTTGTCTTCATTTGTAATGCTTTGTTGTCTGGATAATTTTGAATTCACTTTTGCATCCTTTTCTTTAGCTTTGACTTTTTCTTTGAATGCCCAGAAGAAAGTCTGCCACGACTGGGGATAAAGAAGGCTGCAAACGTTGCAATTGTAAAAAGTCAAAATGCCTTAAATTGTGAGTCTTTGTGCACTAGAGTGGGTTTATTATTTGGTTCCTATGTCTTTTCTATTTGTCTCGGAACTTGAACATTGCTATGAAGGTCTATGTGTTAGCACTTAAGAAAAGCAAATTGCAATCCAGAACATTCTACGTACCTCTTAGATGCAGCAGATCAGATAATTAAATAAATAGATGTTTTTTGATTTTTGCATTTCAATTCATGTATTGACATGACTAGATTTATAGTTTTAATTTAAATGAAATTCTTACTAGTACTCTTGCAGGTATTGTGAGTGTTTTGCAATAGGAGTATACTGCGTTGAGTCCTGCAAATGTCAAGAGTGCTTTAACAAACCCGAGTATACAGATATGGTTGTTGGCACATGCCAGCAGATAGAATCATGCAATCTACTTGCTTTTGCTCCTAAAATTGTTCATGGTGCTGACTCTCCACCAACTAATGGGGTGAGAAAATACTGAGAGGTTTTCCTTTGTTCTGGTGTTTTCTCTTTATAGTATCACTATTACTTAACTATCTATGGAGAGTTCTTATCTTTCTCGCTATCTTACTTCAGCAGAGAGAGTGCACCGAGACTCCAGCATCGGCAAGGCACAAAAGAGGCTACAATTGTAAGAAATCAATGTGTCTGAAGAAATACTGTGAATGCTATCAGGTAGATATCTTCAATTGATTGCTTAATTTAAGGTTAAAGGCTAGAGAGTAGTTTATGTGTATTCTGATTAGTGCTCGTATCTTTTATTTTAGGCAGGGGTTGGCTGCTCAGATGGCTGCAGATGTGAAGGTTGTAAAAATACATTTGGCAAGAAAGAAGGTATCCGGTCACTTTTTTCAAATATCGAATGCATCATATTATCTCAATATATACATGAACGATAATACAAATATTGAATGCATTATATTTTGTCATTCTATACATGTACGACGATTCAAATATCAAGTGCATTATATTATCTCAGTCTATACATGAATGATAAATTTCATTTGCAACTTGTATAGGAGGATCAGATGACACAGAAGACAAAGAATCTCAGGATGAGGTATGGGAGAAGGCTATATTAGAGGAAAAGCTAGGGCTTTGTTACTGTCCCTTGTGACAGTAACAAAATTTGATGAAAATAATTTTTGTTTCACTCAACTTTGACATTCACAACTTCCTCTTTTATTATAATAAGAAAAAATACAGTGACTTTAGAGAAAATAATGAAACTAATACAATTGCAATACAGTGGTATTTAGAACAAACAGAGCTTCACAACCATCAAAGAAGAAAAAAGCACATGCATATATCGAGTACTCCTCAATCAAAGAGATAGAGAAGAATTCAAAACATACCCAGACTGAACATGGCCATACCAAGACCAGCATCAGACAATATTCTTATTGACTGCTCTAGGATAGCTGGCATTTCAACTTTCCATCTGCAAAATAGATTATAAAAACATGAAAATATATCAGAGATGTTTGATATTGATACAAAACAACACAGATTCATTTCTTCGTACACCTGTATATCATAAAAATCCTTGCACACTTCGAAAAATTGTATTGCCTTTTACTTACTCAAAAGTAATTTACATAAAGCAGTCATTTGATTAACATGGATCCTAATATTCACAAGTACATGGTCATGTGCTCCATCGTAGCATCTTATAGATTTAGATCTGTTCTCTGAAATAATTCAATGTTTTGTTTACAATCCACAAAAGAAATATTTTCCCTCGTCTACTTAATCCTAAACAAAAGGCCATATAGCAATATAGATAGAACTATATAACAGAAACCATAAACAATGGTAACCTTAGCAGTAGCAAGAAATTGTTGCAAAAACTTTACCTTATCATACCTAGATTGTTGCTTTGCCTGGCAGAGGGAAATTTGATCAGTAAAATTGACACAGAGTATGCTGTCTCCATTGTCATGCTAGATAACAAAACACCAACTTTAATGGGCATGTACTGTCCCTTGTGTAATTGCCACTTGAATTCGTTGCTATTGAACCACATTAATGCTTTTTTCCTTCAACAAATGAGGACAGTCACTGTAAAGACAACATGATAATGTACACTCACTGTAAGGATAGTCACAAATGAGGAAATCTCAGAGTGATTATCCCTTGTGTAATTGCCGCTTGAATACATTGCTATTGAACCACATTAATGCTTTTTTCCTTCAACAAATGAGAACAGTCACTGTAAAGACAACATGATCATGTACACTCACTATAAGGATAGTCACAAATGAGGAAATCTCAGAGTGACTATCCCTTGTGTAATTGCCGCTTGAATACATTGCTAATGAACCACATTAATTCTTTTCTCCTTCAACAAATGAGGACAGTCACTATAAAGACAGCATGATAATGTACACTCACTGTAAGGACAGTCACAAATGAGGACATCTCACAGTGACTGTCCCTTGTGTAATTGCCACTTGAATGTATTGCTATTCAGCCACATTAATGCTTTTCTTCTTCAACAAATGAGGATAGTCACTCTAAAGACAACATGATAATGTACACGGGCTGTAAGTGTACATTATCATGTTGTCTTTACAGTGACTGTCCTCCTTCAAGTGGCAATTACACAAGGGACAGTCACTGTAAAGACAACATGATAATGTAGAGAAACATTGTCATTTGTATTTTCAACAGTGCCGAGAGAGATTCCCTCCGTGAAATCACAGCTACAATTTCTGAGTACGTTGGGTTTATTTTTCTTTTGTCATTATTATGTAATCTCATATTCAGCTGTTACAGAGCTAAAATACCCAAAAATGAGGACATATCTGTGTTGAATTTATTGTTAGCGGCTTTGGTTATTTAGAAGTTTAATTTTATTTGTTCATCTTTCAAGCACAAACATTTTGTGGACTGTAATGTCTTCATTGTTTCGGGTATGCAATGAAATAGCCCTAACTTGCGACTACCTTCACGGTACTTGTGTACATTATCATGTTGTCTTTACAGTGACTGTCCTCATTCAAGTGGCAATTACACAAGGGACAGTCACTGTGAGATGTCCTCATTTGTGACAAGGACAGTCACACATGAGGACATCTCACAGTGATTGTCCCTTGTGTAATTGCCACTTGAATGTATTGCTATTCAACCACATTTATGGGCCCATTTGGACCACAACACATAGTAGTATCTACAGAGAAGAATATCCCAGGTGTAACAAGTTGTAAGAATATACCAACAGTTCTAAGAAGTTCCCTAGCACATAGTAGCATCTACAGAGAAGAATATACAACATGAGGGCAGCCACTGTAAAGACAACATGATAATGTACACTCATTGTATGTGTACATTATCATGTTGTCTTTACAGTGACTGTCCTCATTCAAGTGGCAATTACACAAGGGACAGTCACTGTGAGATGTCCTCATTTGTGACAAGGACAGTCACACATGAGGACATCTCACAGTGACTGTCCCTTGTGTAATTGCCACTTGAATGTATTTCTATTCAACCACATTTATGGGCCTGTTTGGACCGCGGCACACAGTAGCATCTACAGAGAAGAATATCCCAGGTGTAACAAGTTGTAAGAATATACCAACAGTTCTAAGAAGTTCCCTAGCACATAGTAGCATCTAAAGAGAAGAATATGGGTCAACGAGGTTGACTTCAAAGCCATGCAATCTAATGGTAATAGTAATATCATAATTTGACATACTATCAGAAATACTTCCTAAATATACTATTCAATCTTATAAGAGATGGATTCATGAGAACTATTATTTATGAAATATGAGTCAATGACTTTAATTAAAAAAATTACACAATCTAATTCTTGTAAAAATATCAAAATTTGACACATTGAAAATACCTTCCAAAAGTATCATTAATTGATTAATATGAATCACTACTCATGAAATATAATTTTATAAACCTAATCTAAAAACTACACAATAAAAATCTTAATAGCAATATTGTAAGAAACTATTCCCAAAAGCAAGCCTAACAAAATTTGATGAAAATAATATTATTTGTTCATAATTTTATTTGTTCATCTTTCAAGCACAAACATTTTGTGGACTGTAACATCTTCATTGTTTCGGGTATGCAATGAAACAGCCCTAACTTGCGACTACCTTCATGGTACTTGTGTACATTATCATGTTGTCTTTACAGTGACTGTCCTCATTCAAGTGGCAATTACACAAGGGACAGTCACTGTGAGATGTCCTCATTTGTGACAAGGACAGTCACACATGAGGACATCTCACAGTGACTGTCCCTTGTGTAATTGCCACTTGAATGCATTGCTATTCAACCACATTTATGGGCCCATTTGGACCACACCACATAGTAGTATCTACAGAGAAGAATATCCTAGGTGTAACAAGTTGTAAGAATATACCAACAGTTCTAAGAAGTTCCCTAGCACATAGTAGCATCTACAGAGAAGAATATACAACATGAGGGCAGCCACTGTAAAGACAACATGATAATGTACACTCATTGTATGTGTACATTATCATGTTGTCTTTACAGTGATTGTCCTCATTCAAGTGGCAATTACAGAAGGGACAATCATTATGAGATGTCCTCATTTGTGACAAGGATAGTCACACATGAGGACATCTCACAGTGATCGATTGTCCCTTGTGTAATTGCCACTTGAATGTATTGCTATTGAACCACATTAATGCTTTTCTTCTTCAACAAATGAGGACAGTCACTCTAAAGACAACATGATAATGTACACTCACTGTAAGGACAGTCACAAATGAGGACATCTCACAGTGACTGTCCCTTGTGTGATTGCCACTTCAATGTATTGCTATTCAGCCACATTAATGCTTTTCTTCTTCAACAAATGAGGATAGTCACTCTAAAGACAACATGATAATGTACACTCACTATAAGTGTACATTATCATGTTGTCTTTACAGTGACGGTCCTCCTTCAAGTGGCAATTACACAAGGGATTTGTGTTTTCATTTTTGTTTTCAACAGCGCCGTAACCCTTCGCGAAATCACATCGGGATATAAGGGCAAAAAAAACAAGAATGTTGTCATTTGTATTTTCAACAGCACCGAGAGAGATAAACAAACTTAAAACTCAGACTTAAGAAAGATGAAGGCAATGCTTCAAAAGATCGATGCCCTAAACACGGGAAAACACAATACCACCATTAAACGATGCCCTAGTCACCGTATTAATGCTGCCAGCTCTGTACCAGTATGTTGACTGCTCACTTTCATCCTGTGATAAAGGTAACTTCATTAATCATACTTGAAATGGCAGCATACGAACTAAAGCTACTGTGTGTCGTGGTCCAAACGGGCCCATAAATGTGGTTGAATAGCAATACATTCAAGTGGCAATTACACAAGGGACAGTCACTGTGAGATGTCCTCATGTGTGACTGTCCTTGTCACAAATGAGGACATCTCATAGTGACTATCCCTTGTGTAATTGCCACTTGAATGAGGACAGTCACTGTAAAGACAACATGATAATGTACACAAGTACCGTGAAGGTAGTCGCAAGTTAGGGCTGTTTCATTGCATACCCGAAACAATGAAGACGTTACGGTCCACAAAATGTTTGTGCTTGAAAGATGAACAAATAAAATTAAACTTCTAAATAACCAAAGCCGCTAACAATAAATTCAACATAGATATGTCCTCATTTCTGGGTATTTTAGCTCTGTAACAGCTGAATACCAGATTACATAATAATGACAAAAGAAAAATAAACCCAACGTACTTAGAAATTGTAGCTGTGATTTCACGGAGGGAATCTCTCTCAGTGCTGTTGAAAATACAAACGACAACATTTCTCTACATTATCATGTTGTCTTTACAGTGACTGTCCCTTGTGTAATTGCCACTTGAAGGAGGACAGTCATTGTAAAGACAACATGATAATGTACACTTACAGTGAGTGTACATTATCATGTTGTCCTTAGAGTGACTATCCTCATTTGTTGAAGAAGAAAAGCATTAATGTGGCTGAATAGCAATACATTCAAGTGGCAATTACACAAGGGATAGTCACTATGAGATGTCCTCATTTGTGACTGTCCTTACAGTGAGTGTACATTATCATGTTGTCTTTAGAGTGACTGTCCTCATTTGTTGAAGAAGAAAAGCATTAATGTGGTTCAATAGCAATACATTCAAGTGGCAATTACACAAGGGACAATCACTGTGAGATGTCCTCATGTGTGACTGTCCTTGTCACAAATGAGGACATCTCACAATGACTGTCCCTTGTGTAATTCAAGCGGCAATTACACAAGGACAGTCACTGTGAGATGTCCTCATTTGTGACTGTCCTTACAATGAGTGTACATTATCATGTTGTCTTTAGAGTGACTGTCCTCATTTGTTGAAGAAGAAAAGCATTAATGTGGTTCAATAGCAATACATTCAAGTGGCAATTACACAAGGGACAATGTCATGAGCCGTGACATATTGAACTTAGTATAATAATAAAATGATTAGATGATATATAATAATCTATTATTAACTGTATATAACAATAATATATAATTATTATCAAAAGATAATAATAATATATAGTTAGCATAATAAGTAATATGTTAATTAAATAATATTAAAATATTAATAAATAATATAATTATGATTATAATTATAATATAAATTAATAATAAATAATTATTAATAAATTATATATATTATATTATAATAATATATTAAGTAATAATATTAAATCAATTATTGATATAATAATTTTAATATATAAATAATATTAATAAACCTCTCAATATAAAACAATATGTTATCACTATAATAATATTTATTATAATATTATTAATATTACTAACATCATTAATTATAATATTTAATAATAACAATAACATTAATAATAATAATAATAATAATAACGTTTAAAGCAATATCGAATATCTGTAATCGATATACATCTACATTAAACATCTGCATTATCTATCACGATGAGGAATGAAGAAGTGATACAACAATCACTAGTCATTACACATCGATACCATGAGAGGATGATTAATGAACCAAATACTATGAAGTCAAGATCAACATGATATGAATAAGGGATAGGTCTCTATGTGTTTCAGAAGATGTATTGATAAGCAAGAAGGATAACCATTCATATATTATAAATAATCATTAATTGCACAAGTTTAGACAATGACATATCCGATAAAGCAATATCAAACATGAAGACCCGCTAGCAAATATGCACCATCACTTCCTATGTTATCATGACAATAACATAAACTAGATTGAATTCTACTATCTATATCAATAGACACCACATAGGAGGATATTGACTAAAGGATTGAAAGATTATCGATTGTCTGAGATAAACCACATCTTGTAGAAACACAAAAGCATCAGTGATTATATCACAAGCTATTGATGAATGAGGCATCAGTCATGGATAATAAGTACAATGTATCCTTAAGTATTAACAGGAATGGAAGTCAATTTGAAGATCAAACTCCATTACCAGCAATCAACCAATAAATGGACAATTATCAGAAAATGATATCGACTTATATCAGAGTAGAAAGATTGGATATAATCATAACAATATGGGATAAGGCAAGAGTTAATATCGATTGACTAAATACTAATGATAGTTAGACCAAACTAATACAAACACAATGGATGTTAACTACTGGTTGCACTACCAATTAGGGAAGATTACCTTCATAAAAAGATTTGATATTGAGTCAATCTGGGAGTTATCTATGATCAGAAAATAATGAAATAATATTATGTGAACTGTCGGATTATGGAAAGGTGTGATTAACAAAGGGACATGGAGGAAGAAACAAGACACGTCTCATTCATAGCATCTCTTCATTTGTTAAAGACAATATAAGAATGCATTCTCGTCAGTCACTCAAGGCATCATTAGAACTTTATTTACTTATCCATATTTGGATATACTCAATAGAGCATCTGCCTTTGGCAGTTTGGTTTCAAGTTTATCATTATAGATCAGAGACAACACCATGATTGCACAGATAGAAAGGATAGTCAGAAATAGCATCAATATTTGAAGTTGCAAGCATATAATTCAGAATCTGAAATAGCAACATATCACTCATAGCGATATTACACATTTGCATAATTACATCATCATATCAGACACAACAAATACATTGCTGTAAGCAATACTTATTGATTGTATATCGATATTGTTTATATCAGACATAGCATCATTATACTATCACTATAAGTGATAGGAAACATCATATTCATAGCATATTTCATATCATTATATCCGACAGTGCTATTAAACATATTGGTATCAATATCATCTTGCACACATATTGTGATTGAATCTGAAATAGCGGTTGATATCTTAAGTAACCTCCATTACTTAGTTTAATTGTAAGTATCTGATAGAGTAAGTCTGAGAAGTGGAGTAATTGTTCCTGTTTTCCAAGTTAGCCAAAAAGGGGACATTACAGACAATCACTGTGAGATGTCCTCATGTGTGACTGTCCTTGTCACAAATGAGGACATCTCACAATGACTGTCCCTTGTGTAATTCAAGCGGCAATTACACAAGGGACAGTCACTGTGAGATGTCCTCATTTGTGACTGTCCTTACAGTGAGTGTACATTATCATGTTGTCTTTAGAGTGACTGTCCTCATTTGTTGAAGAAGAAAAGCATTAATGTGGTTCAATAGCAATACATTCAAGTGACAATTACACAAGGGACAATCACTGTGAGATGTCCTCATGTGTGACTATCCTTGTCACAAATGAGGACATCTCACAATGACTATCCCTTATGTAATTCAAGCAGAAATTACACAAGGGACAGTCACTGTGAGATGTCCTCATTTGTGACTGTCCTTACAGTGAGTGTACATTATCATGTTGTCTTTAGAGTGACTGTCCTCATTTGTTGAAGAAGAAAAGCATTAATGTGGTTCAATAGCAATACATTCAAGTGGCAATTACACAAGGGACAATCACTATGAGATGTCCTCATGTGTGACTATCCTTGTCACAAATGAGGACATCTCACAATGACTGTCCCTTGTGTAATTCAAGCAACAATTACACAAGGGACAGTCACTGTGAGATGTCCTCATTTGTGACTATCCTTACAGTGAGTGTACATTATCATGTTGTCTTTAGAGTGACTGTCCTCATTTGTTGAAGAAGAAAAGCATTAATGTGGTTCAATAGCAATACATTCAAGTGGCAATTACACAAGGGACAGTCACTGTGAGATGTCCTCATTTGTGACTGTCCTTACAGTGAGTGTACATTATCATGTTGTCTTTAGAGTGACTATCCTCATTTGTTGAAGAAGAAAAGCATTAATGTGGTTCAATAGCAATACATTCAAGTGGAAATTACACAAGGGACAATCGATCACTGTGAGATGTCCTCATGTGTGACCTTTGTGAAGGCAAGTGCCAATTTGTACCCAAGTTACCAATATTGTGGCAAAAGTGGGAATGAAGCATTTAGGGGTCAAATTGGGCAAAGAAGTGTAGAAGTGGCCTATGTGAGGTCTAAATAGCCTAACTAAGTCATGGGTAGGGTCTTATGGTGTTTGAACAATAAGTTTTGAACCAAAATCCCAAAGGTTGTAACAAGTTGTCAATGTTGTCATTCACAACATTGACAACATTTGTGCAAGGGAGCATTTTCGAGTAAGATGGTTATGTAACTATATGAAACCATTGAATTAGGCATCAGATCAACTATAAGAGGCCTCCATTGATCTGTGCAAAAGGTTGGGGGGAAAAACATTTGGAATTAAGAAGATTTGTAGAGTAACACGGTTTTAGTGAATTCTTGAGTTTTTTTGTTTCTTTGTTTTCAGTTGATTAATGGATTAGATAGCTCGCAGTGTCTATTGGAAAAGTTAGTACAAGTTGTTTTTTTATTCTGTGTTGTGTTTTTTTTGAGTTTTGAAGCATTCCAACTAGTTTGTTAATTCTTTTGTTAAGTACCCTATCATTGGTTTGAACCAGGCAGGTTGAACAAATGGAGTCTTAGCTCATCATTCCATTGTCAATTTTGTACGGGCTCTTGGAATGGGTGAGGAGACTCCATGTACTATATGTTTGGAAGGAGGGGCCCTGGGAAGCTCATTTTCTATGTTTGCAATGATGTCCTAGGTGAGTCAGTTGAGCACAGTTAGGGATGACAAATCATTACAAGAAGATTACAACAAGT
This sequence comes from Chamaecyparis obtusa, assembly GCA_027943335.1. Lineage (NCBI taxonomy): Eukaryota > Viridiplantae > Streptophyta > Pinopsida > Cupressales > Cupressaceae > Chamaecyparis > Chamaecyparis obtusa. Next base: position 203,827 of record BSBK01003871.1, read on the forward strand.
TGAATGCATTGGTTGCTTCAACTAAAATCTCATGGAGAGGTAGACACACATCTAAAGAAGCCCCAAGTCAAATTAGAAGATTGGGTGAGTTTCTTTGGTTGCTAGGAAAACAAACTCTTAGTCAGACTGTCCAAGTTGTGTCAAAATACTTGTTTTCAGGCATGGCTGTAGCAGTTGGTGTACAAAAAATCTAGGAGGAGAAGACCTTAGATATCTTGGAGTTCTCAATAAAGGGCATCTAAATCCTAAGCCCTTTAGGTGGCTTAATATAAACAAAAAGGCTTGACAAAGGCCTAATTGCTAGCAACCTATTTTTGGGTGCAATTGGCATGGTTTGATGAACTGGATTGAAGTATTGATGAAAAGTATAGGTGAAGGAGTAATATTGAAACCAATAGAGGTCCTAGTGGCCAGCCTCTCCATGGAGTAAAGTTCTAGTTGAATGTGTTTCAATTTGTGAAGACAAGACTAGGAGTGTCCTAGTAGCTAGATTGGTATTGAGCAGAGTTCGTTGTATTTCTTGTTGGTGTGCACTAGTTGAAGGAGTGGGATCTTGGGTAGAGATACCTAAAGAGTGTAGGGATAGTTAAGTACCCTATCAAGTCAAAACATTTGCCTAAAGAGACCCTAGTGAAGGATAGGGAGTGAGCAAGACAAAGTGTTACATCAATTAACAAGATCATTTTTTGGTAATTGTGTACATTATCATGTTGTCTTTACAGTGACTGTCCTCATTTGTTGAAGAAGAAAAGCATTAATGTGGTTCAATAGCAATACATTCAAGTGGAAATTACACAAGGGAATATCACTATGAGATGTCCTAAGTGTGACTGTCCTTGTCACAAATGAGGACATCTCATAGTGACTGTCCCTTGTGTAATTGCCACTTGAATGAGGATAGTCACTGTAAAGACAACATGATAATGTACACAAGTACCGTGAAGGTAGTCGCAAGTTAGGGCTGTTTCATTGCATACCCGAAACAATGAAGACATTACAGTCCACAAAATGTTTGTGCTTGAAAGATGAACAAATAAAATTAAACTTCTAAATAACCAAATCCGCTAACAATAAATTCAACACAGATATGTCCTCATTTCTGGGTATTTTAGCTCTCTAACAGCTGAATACGAGATTACATAATAATGACAAAAGAAAAATAAACCCAATGTACTCAGAAATTGTAGCTATGATTTCGCGGAGGGAATCTCTCTCGGCGCTGTTGAAAACACAAATGACAACGTTCTTGTTTTTTTGGCCCTTATATCCCGATGTGATTTCACGGAGGGTTACGGTGCTGTTGAAAACACAAATGACAACGTTCCTTTTTTTTTTTTGCCCTTATATCCCGACAACATCGCAATTGCAAGTTAGGGCTGTTTCACTGTATACCCGAAACAATGAAGACGTTACGGTCCACAAAATGTTTGTGCTTGAAAGATGAACAAATAAAATTAAACTTCTAAATAACCAAAGCCGCTAACAATAAATTCAACATAGATATGTCCTCATTTCTGGGTATTTTAGCTCTCTAACAGCTGAATACCAGATTACATAATAATGACAAAAGAAAAATAAACCCAACGTACTCAGAAATTGTAGCTGTGATTTCACGGAGGGTTACGGCGCTGTTGAAAACACAAATGGCAACGTTCTTGTTTTTTTTGCCCTTATATCCCGATGTGATTTCGCGGAGGGTTACGGCAGTGTTGAAAACACAAATGACAACGTTCTTGTTTTTTTTGCCCTTATATCCTGATGTGATTTCGCAGAGGGTTACGGCGCTGTTGAAAACACAAATGACAACGTTCCTTTTTTTTTTGGTGCTTATATCCCGACAACGTCGCAATGGCGACATTGCCAAATGTATTGTCATCACAATTGCGACGGTGTCGGGCTATATTTGAAAAAAAAAAGCCAAAATCGCATGACATTTGCCTGTCGTCGCAAATTGCCGTCGCAATTTCACCCCAAATGTATTAGTGTGAACCATGGTTGTCAGATTTATAGGCAAGAAGCCCCGCCATTTCACCAAAGGGTCAAGCCCTTAAAATTTTGAACCTTGGTTGTAATCTCTATAGGAAAGAAGCCCCACTATTTCACCAAGTGTCAAGGTAAAGGATCTCAATTGTTGACACGGTAGAGAGAGACCCCATGGGGATTTGAACCTTGGTTGTTGGCACTATAGGAAAGAAGCCCCACCATTTTACCAAAGGGTCAAGCCCAAAATGTTGAACCTTGGTTGTAAGCTCTATAGGCAAGAAGCCCCACTATTTCACTAAGGGTCAAGGTAAAGGCTCTCAATTAATGACATGGTAGAGAGTGACCCCATGGGGATTTGAACCTTGGTTGTTGGCACTACATGAAAGAAGCTCCACCATTTCACCAAAGGGTCAATCCCCTTAAATATGTTGAACCTTGGTTGTAAGCTCTACATGCAAGAAGCCCCACTATTTTACCAAGGGTCAAGGTAAAGGCTCTCAATTATTGACACGGTAGAGAGAGACCCCGTGGGGATTTGAACCTTATTTGTTGGCGCTATAGGCAAGAAGACCCACCATTTCAGCAAAGGGTCAAGCCCTAAAATGTTGAACCTTGGTTGTAATCTCTACATGCAACAAGCCCCACTATTTCACCAAGGGTCAAGGTAGAGGCTCTCAATTATTAACACGATAGAGAGCGACCCTGTGGGGATTTGAACCTTGGTTAAAAGAAGTACAGGAAAGATTTATACTATTTATTTTCCATTAACATAAATGTACGCATGATTTGTAATTTTATAAAGTCACCATTTTTTGATTTTAATAGTATGAAATTATAGATATAGATTGAATTCCCCATGTTGCAATGTTTTAAATGTTAAAGATACTATTTCTATTTTTTTTAGTTCTCTACATAATATTCTTGCAAATAGCTAATAAAGAATGAATTTTTTCTACTATTTTTTTGTTATAGATGTTTGAGATACGTATAGATTTATTTTCTATAACCATATTTTCTTTTTTCTTGAGACTTACTAGAGATATCTAATATGATATAAGGGAATCCATGTAATGCTTCCAAATATTAGTGATATACAAGAAATAGATCCATACGTGTTATTTGATGCCTTACCTGATCAAATGTATGTTCACTTTAAATATCAAGTGTATACCCCAAAGGACACCTTCTTTGAGGTTTGTCTGTATATATTAGTCATAGTTATTTTCTTGGTATTATCATGATTAGTTTGATAAAAAAAAAACTTTTCAAAGTATCAGTTAAACACCAAGTCTACATTCCATTACTGTTGACTATAGTCAACTATAGAACATAGTCGGTATTTTTAAAACATTACATATCATTTTAATATAAACGATACTAGGAAATTTTCATTTGGTTCTTTTAATCACCCTCATCATGGAATGAGAGTTGGTAAATGGGAAGGTAACCATTGATTTTTAATGTAATAAAAAAATTGATTATATTTTATATTTAACATTGATTAATATTTTACCAATAGTATTAAGATATATATTTACTAATTATATTGACAAACATTTTTACTTATAATATTGACTAATACTTGTTATCAATTAGGATTTCACCCTTTGAAAATATGAAATCTAATAACCTTTTGAAACATGGAAACACTCTCAAATTGAGGGTTATCTATGGTGAGAGTGAATCTCCAGATCATGGGCCGATTTCCTCTTTGTGATGACCTAAAACTAAATATTGACAAGAAAAGGGATAAGAAGGATACTTGAAAACATATATAAAACTTAAAAAGGTGATACACTTGAATAATCTAATCCTCATTTAATTCTCATAAAAATTTTCATCCACAATAAATCTAAAATAAATATAACTCTCACAAACCTACATGCAATAACCAGATTTAAAGAAGGCCCAAGCATTTCAATCACCATAAGAAGGGGAAAAAATATCCACAAACTAGATGATTAAAAACCATACAAACACAAGCATAAGATGATAACACTATGATAAGAAGGAAAATTATGCTCTTTATTTTTAAATCAAAGGAACAAGCTATTGTAGGACCTGAAAATAATGCAATCCCCAATACAATACTGAAGCGTGAAAGATCTTTGTAAAGCCACAATATGTGCCCCAGAAAAGAGAAGAACTCCCTAAAAATAATCAAATCAAAAGCCTTATAAGAAGGCTACACAAGCTCCAAAGTGAACTGCATGGTAAAGTGAACACAAACTGATGTCGAATTGAAGTGTAACTACACTGCACCATCTCTCTCCTCTAAAACACATGAAAATAACTCAAAACCTCCTTGGGTTAGATGCATAAGAATATCCCACCAAAATAGGGATGAAATTGCTAGAAAGACCTAGTAAACTATCTCAAAACCCCTCCCAACTGATGCCAAATCTATGTATGCCTTTAACTAAATCCAAACTAATTGTTAAGTCGATAAAAAATCCTCTTTTTCCTCCATAAGGCATGTGAAAAGGAAAAACCATTCTCTGCATTTGAACTCAAGCTCAAAAAATCACCTTCTTATAAATATGCAAACTCCACATTGATCTTAATATTCTTTTATTGCATTTAAAATCTAATATTTATTAGGTTTTTATAACTTTACACCCTAGAATAAATATTAATTACAATTTATGTTAATGCAAAAAAAGAAGAAATAATTTAAAAAAAAAAGCAAAAGTGGACTAGCCACTGTATATATATTTTATTTATAAACCGATTCAAAGACTCAACTGGGAAAGAACCAGAGAAGAAAACCCGATATCCTTGTCATTTACATATATATAAGTAGAGAAAAACATCCTATTACAAATTCATCTGATAGCAAAAAAATGCATGTACATCAGATATGCAAAATATCTCCCACCCAAGAGATAACCATAGACCCAAAAAACCTAATGCACTAACTGTGCACCTGAATAAGAGTCAAGGGCTTAATCAAACACAAAAAACCCCAATAAGATCCAAAAATGTACAACCCTACAAACAAATAGTCATTCCTACATATCCACTAATTAGGCATGTCGGTTGTCTGTATGACCACGAGGAAAACTCCATGCATCCTCCCAGCCTTTTGGAGGAACATAAGGTATATGAGTAATCCAACTGTCAATGTTAATTTGCCAAGGCTATGGAGTCTGAACAGGTAAAGCCGCTTGTAGGTCAAGATTGACAACTGGAGGAGTACCCACTACTGATGGAAGGTTGAGGTCCGAAATAGATGACATGTGATGTGGCACATCAAATCTATTTGCAAGAGCCAACAATAGCAGAGGAGGACATGGTGGGATGTTGGGAGTACCCAATAGGTCAAGCATGGCATTGATAGTTCTTCTAATGGAGGCCTCTAATTCCTTACCCAGAGCCTTAGCCACAACCCACAGAGTGGATTTGACAATTCGATAGCTATGCTGCTCTAAATTCTTCTTGATACTATCATAAATCATCATGTGTTTGTGTTTGGCCAAGAGCATATGGTGAGGGAACAATCCTCCCACAAAGGCACACCCCACCCATAGGTTGTATTTGTGAATAGACAACATTAAATTATTTCCCTCAATGTACTGTGATCAAATCACCTTATTTTCAATTAACATTAATAAATCCACAAACTGCAACAAATCCATTGAATTAGAGAGAAAAATTGAAACCAATTGCGATGGAAAGAGAACTTATTTTGATCTTAGTGTTAGTACATGCTCTCCAATTACCTTACAGATTTCCCTATGAATCATTGGAGAATGGCACTCAAAGATATAGTCGAGAAAATTATCATCGACATGGGTAAGAAATGACAACTTTGATTCCCCCTGTAGAAGGTAAACTCTATAATTCTGAGGCAGCAGGTCATCATGTAGTCAATTGCAAGAATCATAACGCAGACACACGACTTGTGGGAACTCCATTTTACAAACAAATCACATAGCTCTAAATGAGAAATAGATTTATGTTTATTTAACTAAAATTTATTACTAAATAAACAGTAATAATATTTATTTAGTTACAAATTTTGGTACTTAAATATTAATTAAATAAAGATTTATTATTTAATCAAGACTAAAATCCTATAGAATCCAGGAGAACCCAAATCCTTGCGATTTGATGATCAAGAGGAGAAGGAGGGATAGGGGGCAAGGCCATGTTATGGTAGTCAAGTTTTCTAATAGCATTCTATTAAAAATACAAAAAACAATTTTAGGCAAACAATCTGCACCCAATTTTCTTTGTTATCTCTAGATTGTTCATCTTAGATGCAGAGGGGATTTCCACTAGAGATGTCTAATAAAGGGACTAAGAGAGGCCCCCTCCAAATTAAATAAATTTGTTGGACATCTGTATTCATAGCCCAGTTGGTCTTGAATAATTATAGAGATTTTTCCATAGATCGCATGTGAATAGGCAGTGTATGAGTAGATGATTAGTATATTTCTCATTCTATTTTAAAGGGAGACAATGGCTTGGAAGAAAAATTTCATGCTTTGTGAGATTGTCTTGCATATAGATTTTTTTATGCACAACCATCTACCAAAATAGGTTAACCTTTGGGATAAGTTAGGAGTAACAAATTCTTTTCCACAAGTTGCCATTATTACCTTCACAAATAAGTAGAAGATAGGTAGACTTCACTATAAATTTTCTACTAGAATTCCTTTTGTAGAAAAAAATATCATCTCTATGGAACATTGAAGTTCTTTCCTTCTTGAGCCTTTTTTCTAAATCCAAGGCCGAATGCATCAATTTTTGGAAGTCTTGGCAGAAAATCAAAACATTTTTCCACTTGATCTAGAATGATCAATATAGTCAGCCACCCAAGCACCAAAGAAGCTTTTAGAAATTTTACAGAGATCCCGATTTCTTGGTTGAGAGGATATATGTGTGTCATCCAACCAAGTATTATCTTAGAAATAAATCTTTTGGCCATCACCAACCCACCATTTTAAGCCTTGATAAAGCACACATCCTAGACCTCATGGGGAGCCCATACATATTAAGGAAGTGGGAGAATCTTTCCTCATTCAGGTATTTCCCATACATGATATCTCACCAAGTGGAATTGTGCATGGTAAGGTTCTATCCAACCTTTTCAATAAGGGCATTCTTCAGGTGAGAAATTATTGTGATACCTAGTCCTCCCATTATCTTTGGTTGGAAAATAGAGTCCTAGTTAGCCAGTGACATCCTCTTTTTTTCCTCCTTTCCTCACCAAAGGATTTTTATTTTAATTCTCTCAAGCTTTGTAGCCAAATAATTAGAGATATGAAAGAGAGTAAGAAAGTAAAAAAGGATCCCTTGCAGAGAATTTTTTAGGAGCTATAATTTACCAACATTACTAAGAAGTTTTCCTTTCCATCCAACCAACTTACGCTGTGTTCTCTAAAGAATGGAGTTCCAAAAAGAGTTGGAGACCTTTTTAATTGTGAGTGGAAACCCAAGATAAGTATAAGGAGATTTTCAAATTGACAAAAAAGAATATTCCTAATTTTGTTATAGAGACTCTCAAAGGTGTTGAAGAAATAAATTTTTCTTTCGACATAATTGATGTTTTCCCCTACACAAAAGCATATTGGTTAAGGAAGAATTTCCAAGATCTATCTTCAAGAACCAAAGAAGTACCAAAAATAATTGTATTGTCAACAAATTTTTGCACGACAATAGGGGGTAGGGTGGAAGCAGGACACACCCTAAGGAATTAATTATCACTTATCATCTATAAGAAGTTTCTCTTAAAAACTTCTGACAACATAATAAAAAGTTATTGGGATATGGGATCACCTTGTCTGATACCTCTAGTGGTAGAAAAATCACCCCTAGGGACACCATTGACCAAGACAAAATAACAAATAGTGGTCACACATTCCTTTTTTAGGGTAAACACTTTATTTTCAAAGCCAATCCTTTTAGCTTGAATACAATCGTCAGTTGTCTATGTTTATCCCTAGATTGGAATACTTCATGGGTAGTAATGATGATGCCAAAGATCTTACTCATAGGGAGGAAACCTTTTTGGTTACAATTATTGAGGTTTTCTAGTATGTGTTCAATTCTATTAATCAATACTTTAGAAAAATATTTTGTAAACCATATTACAAAGGTTTAGAAAGAGCCATAGTCCTCAATTAATTCTCACAATCACTTTGTCCATTTGTACTTGCTTTCTCATTTGTGCACTTTAGTACATTTAAGAAACATATAATTAGAGAATAAAGAAGGAAAAATGAGGCTTCATCAATGGATTAGTGTTGGTTTTATTTGAATTATCATGTTATTTACTTCTTTTTGATGGTCTTATGGTAGGATTAGGATAATTTACATGATTTTAAGGCTTTCAAGGTTGGCTTAAACCATGTTTGTCACTAACACTATTTTCCTAGTCTACATTTTAATCCTATCTTTATTCCTTTGGTTCCATGGGGCATGATCTTTTAATTTTTCTTTGAAAAAACACTAAAAATTACATTGTCTCAAAGAGGGAAAAAATGTAGACACTAAAAAATAGATGATGCTTGTGACATAACTTTTTAACATCTCAATGCTATTCTCTAACATGATTGCACCACTCTCTAATGAGTGTGTGCCATCATTTAACATACTTGTTCCAATCTTTATTGGGTTGAATCACTTCCTAATGTATTTGTGCCACTTTATAATTCCTCTATATGTCATGCATTTGATTTTCATTATTTTTGGCCAACACCGTGTCATTCAATTACTAATTTTTGTACTCTAATTTCATCATATTTTATCAACTTGTCCTATTCAATTATTTTGTCAAGTTATCCTACGAAAAATTATTTATTTACTCCCTTGTCCTAATATCACTGCTTTGGTAAATAAATAAATAATTTATTTTCCCACTTTTATTGTCTTCCCACAATAAATTAAATTAATTTTAGAATTTTTTTAAATGTGAGGGAATTAATACTTTTTAATTACTGAATTCCCATATTTTCTAACTCGATGTCATCCACATTTATCTCCACTTTTATCTCCCCCTATTTTCTCTAATGACACTTCCCACTAATTTCTCCCTCCATTTATCTCCCTTAATTTCTCTATTAATTCCTATGCACTATTTTCTCCTTTCCATTTTCACTCACGAATTTGTCATAGGCTAACTACATGTCAATAATTCATCCTCTTATGAAATCTTGATTGTTAATTGGCATTCAATATTTTCCTTTAATTTTGAATTTAGAAACTTATAAATTCTAGGCTTCTTTGTACTCATTATCATGGACCATGATTTTCCAATATCTTTCTTTCATTTTGCCAATTTATCTAAAGAACTGCACTCTTCAATTAGTTCTCACAATTTTTTTGTCCGTCCATACTTTATTTCTCATTTGTGCATTTTAGTACATTTGACCAACATATAGTTAGAGGATAAAGAAGGAACAATGAGGCTTCATGTAATAACCCCTTTTTATAGCTTCTTTAGCTTGACCTAGAAAACACAAATTTAGCACAAATTAGGGTTTAGGTTTTGGAAACTACTTGGCTAACGATGGACTTTAATAATGAGAAAGAAAACTATCACTTACTATATATGTATATAGATCGTATGTACCACATAATCAAAATCTATCTAATCTAATATTTAATGACCAAATTTATCATTTCTTCACTTAAATTTTCTTTTAATATTCTAGATTACATGAATCTACCTTTCCCATCTTACCAATCCTATGGAGGATGGTAGAATTACTATGATCTAGGAGTGGAAATAGTCTGCATGCGGGTTCCCTCAAGGTTTTCACCTATGTTCAAACCCTCGAGACATGTAACTAAATTACTCCACCAATCCATTCACAAAACTCCCTATCCTACAAAGGAATTAGGTGGAGAACATGATTCATGGTCTAGCCTAAATATTAAATACTACTTATTTTCTATTAACATAAATGTATACCTGATTTATGGTTTCATGAATTCACTGTTCTTTGATTTCAATAGTATGAAATTATAGATATAGATTGTTCATTACCTGTGTTTCAATGTGGTTTATGTTAAGGAAAATATTTTTATTTTGTTCATTCCTCTACATAATATTCTTGCAAATAAATAATAAAGGACAAGTTATCTACTTCTTTGTTTGTTATAGAAGTTTGAGATACATACAAATTTATTTGCTACAACTATATTTGATTCTATCTTGAGAGTTACAAGAGATCTCTAATACGATGGAAGTGAAGCCACACAATACTGTCAATTATTAGAGATATACAAGAAATGAATCTCTATGTGTTGTTCAACACCTTCCCTGATCAGATGTACCTTAAATGATTCCTAATTTGAGTCATGTCCACATCTCTTAGCCATAATGATTTTCTTGGTATTATCATGATTAGTTTGATAATAACCAAAATTGCCAAAGTGCCATTCAAACACCAAGCCTACGTTCCTTTATAGTCGACTATAGTCTACTATAGCACACATCAGTATTTTCAAAATATCACATATCTATTTAATATAAATGATACGAGTTACTTATTGTTTGGTTCTTTTAATCACTCCTATCATGAAATGAGTGTTGGTCGATGAAAATGTATATATTCATAAAATCAATAATCTTTTATTTTTAACATTGATTTATATTTTACAAATAGTATTCAGGTATATATTTTCTAATTTTATTAACAAATATGTAAATATTTATAATATTGATTAATACTATTGACTAAAATATTTAGATAAGGAATTAAATATATGTTTATATTTGAAGCCATGTATATTTTGAATAAATTATATATTAAAATTATATTTATATTATAAAATAATTAGAGAAGGAATTATATATATCTATGTTTGAGGAAATGTGTATTTTGAAAAAATAATATATTAAATATATATTTATTTTGTACATATCTCAATTATGACTCATGACAGTCTACTCTCCTTGAATTTTTTTCCTCAAGAAAGTTAAGATTTGGATGAGAAATGATCTCTTCTCCTAGCCATGCAACAAACTCTTTAGGTAAACCTTTCCATTTCACTAAGTATTCTAAAATAGTTCTATTCCTTAATATTTTTCCCACCTATCAAGGATAACCTTAGGTTCCAAAACAAGTTTACCTTCGTCATCAAGTGGTGGCATTTTTGTGAAAGGAATGTCATGTTGTCCAAGGAGTTTATTAAGTTTGGATATGTGGAAAACATTATGGATTTTTCAATTTAGATAATTCTATCTCATATCCTACTTTACCAATCCTCGTCAGGACCTTGTATGGCCCATAGAATTGGGGCTTTAGTTTCTCAACTGATTTTACCTTGATTGAAGATTTCTTGTATGGTCGCAATATCAAGAAGACCAAATATCCAACTTGAAATATCCTTTCCATGTTCTTCCAATTATCATATATTATTTTTTTTATTCTGAGAATGGTGAATATTATCTTTGAGAGTATCCATAATATCTATACTTTTTTGTATAAAGTCCTTGGCTCCTGGTACCTTACTATCTTACATAATCAAATTTGTGAATGTGGTGGCCTCATATCCATATGATACCTTAAATGGACTCATCCCAATCAACATGTTATGGGTGGTATTGTAAAAATACTCTCCTATATGTAACTATTTGATCCATGCACTTTACTAGCCAGTAACATGATTTATGAGACACACTTCTATCAATTTGTTGAAAAGTTTAGTTTTTCCATCTATTTGGGGGTGCTATCTTTTGCTAGGAGTATAGACAATTCCTGCTATTTAGAAGAGTTCTTGCCAAAACAAGATAAGAAACTTTCTATCTTTGTTGCTAATGTTCTTCTTTGGTAATCCATGCAATCTGAAAACCTCTTTGAAAAATACCATTTCTATTTGTGGTGCCTTATAGTGGGCATATATTGCAAATAAATGAGTGTATTTGGTCAATCTCTCCACTACCAAAAGATACAGTCCTTTCCTTATACCTTAGGTAGCCTAGTGATGAAATCCTTGAAAATATTTTCCCACTTTTGGTTAGAGATGGATAATGGCTATAATAGGCTTCTAGGGTAGCTCTACTTGACCTTGTTCTCCTAAAAAATTATACATTCTTGGACATATTTCAAAACATCCTTTTTGAGGCCTTTCCAAGAATACCTTTCCCTTATTTTTTATAGGACTTATAATATCCAAGGTGTCTTTCTAAGATTTTGTCATGATACTCCTTCATAATTTTCTTTTTTATTTGGGAATTTTGTATAAGGAATATTATATCCTTATATCTGGAATGAGTTCTTCCACTATCTTATATTCCTCATTCAATAAATTTACTTTGATTATCTCATTGGCTTGTGGATCTTAAACATAATATGTAAGAATATAATTTTTTCCAATTCCTTGTGATACTAGTTATTGTAAGGAACACCATAATAATAACAACAACAACAACAACAATAATAATTCACTAAAATACACAAAATTAAGAATAAATAAATTCCATGTGTTCAAAACATAAGTCCAAATGTATGAAATTATATTTTGAAAACAAGATAAAGTACAAAAATTGATAATAATATTAACATAAGGAAATATTTACCTCACATGGGATAAGACATGCAATACACAATGATCAACAATGAAGAGGGTACAACATATGTCGACCATATCATTTGCAACAAATGATGGAATGGCTAGGCGGGAAGAGGAGCAATTCTAACTCTAAGTCCTTTGATGGAGAAATTCTAGACAACGAGGATAATCCTAGAGGATCAAAAAGGATTGGATAAAATACAAAAAATTAAGAATAAAAATTCCATGTGTTCAAAACATAAGTCCAAATGCATGAAATTATATTTTGAAAATAAGATAAAGTACAAAAATTGATAATAATATTAACATAAGGAAATATTTAACTCACATGGGACAAGACATGCAATACACAATGATAAAAAATGAAGAGGGTACAACATATGTCAACCATATCATTTGCAACAAATGATGGAGTGACTAGGTGGGAAGAGGAGAAATTCAAACTTTGAGTCCTTTGATGGAGAAAATCTAGACGACGAGGATAACCCTAGAGGATAAAAAAGGATTGGGTTGGTACTGGAGGTTTATGGGTTTTCCTTTGTTTCTTTTTTTGGCTTGGGTCTGTGTGTGTTTCAATAAGGCTTCTTTGGGAGGAGTAAGAGTGGTTTTGGGTATTTATCTTTTCCTTGGTTTTTCTTTTCTTTCCTTTTTCTACAATGGAGGGCCTTTTTCTTTCACTATGGAGGTCCTTTTTCTTGTGCTAAGCCTTGGTGGAATGGGGGCCCATCTTCTCCCGAGCGTTGATATTTTGGGAATCAATATCATGCACATACTTTTCCTCTTCTCCCTTCCTTTTCTTCACCTCCTTGCATTGAGGCTTGGCTTCATGGCCTTTGGTGCTTTTCATCTCAGGGTGCATGGACATTGTGTATAGTGCCGTCTATGATTTTACTAGTGTTTTATTGGCTCCTTGGAAGGCTAGGAATTTCTTGGATGTTTCCAGATGGAGCCTCTATTTTGTGTGTTGTTGGCTGCTCTTTGGTCAATGGTTGGAGCTGGTTTGTGGATGTGCCCTAGTTTTTTTTGGGCTTGAAGCTTGAAGGCTGAGTTCTTCTTTGGATCCCTTCATGGATGTGTTTGAGTTGGGTTCTCTAGTTTTCTGGAGTTTTGCCAATGGTGTTGACACTTTTTTGGGATTTCTCTCCTTTTGGGGTTTAGCCATTATGTTTTATGGGCAGAGCATTGAAACATGCTATTGGGACCACTACCCAATTTTTATTGCTAGGGTCTATGCCCTTTCTATTGGAAAGTCTTAGGCTAGATAGAGCATATATGGATATTATGTTTTGAATGACACTGAGCTTAGTGTCTTTGCTACCTATAGTTTGCCTGCAAAGTTTGACAGAGTTGGTCTTTCTTTGACTTTGGTTCTCCTCTCGAAGCATAAAGTTGTTTATGTGGAGTGGAGAAGTATTTTCTATGGTGTTGGCTTCAGATCCCTCACCTATTGGTTCCTCCTCATGATATATGGGTACTATTTTTGAGAGAAGAATAAGTTTCTTGGTTTCTTAGGAGATCAAAGATGAGTATTTTCCTAGATTTGAGGTGCTAAGGGATTCAATTTTCTATTGCTAGAGCTGTTGGAATTCAAGAGGATTGGGTTTTTTAGTTGGGGGATTAGATGTTCTTGATCCTTTTATCTTCTTGCTTCTTCTGGATAAGTGGGTTTTTTCTATTTTCCTTGCCCTTGTATCCCTTTTTAAGGTTTGCTCCATGGGAGGTTTCTCTTGGTGGTTTGTTAGATTCCCGTTTGGAGAGGTTTGGAGAGGATTAGAAATTGTTTGATAATGAGTTTTTTTAAGGATGGGGGGTTTTATGATCCCAGTCTCTCTAATTTCCCTCTTCTCTTCAGGTTTTTTTTCTCGCTGGGTGAGATCTCTTGTGGCTTCCTTCCCCCTGGGGGTTTTCCTTCTTGGTGTGAGTGCTTGATCTCTTTGAGAGGCTTCTTTTTGTGGGAAGTTGGTTTCATGGTGGTTGAAGTATGGTTTTTGGTTGGTGGATAGATTATTTTGAGAGGCATATTTGATGATGTCTGCCCAACTAACCTCCTTCTTGCCCTTTTCTTACTGGTGTTTTTGTATCAGGGGGATGGTGCAAGTTATTGAGGTGGCATCTCTTCATGTGGTTCTAGCCTCTTGTTAGTTGAGATGGGAAATATTGTGGGTGATATCATTTTTTCTCCAGGAGACTATGATGATTTCAGTCTCTTTATCTTTCCCCCTTAATCTAGGGGCTTTAGTTCTTTGCTGATGAAGGCTCACATTTTCAGTCTCTTGCTAACAACTCCTATTGAGGTGGAGCTATATTCTATTGAGGGGGAGGTAGGTGTTGGTGTTGAGGTTGGTGGTAACTCTATGGGTGGTGTTGGATTCTTGATTTTTATTTTGAGGATGATTGTTGGTGGTGTTTCTCTTAAGGGAGGGAGCTTTGATGACTTCATCCCTTCAGTTATCCTCTCTCTTTTCAAGGTCCTTCCTCATGTGGATTTTCTTTCTTGGTGTCTTTGGACCGGTTCTTTGAGTAGCTTCTCTTTGTTGGAAATTGGTGTCTTGGTAGTTGAAGTGAAAATTTTGGTTGATGATAAGATTCTTTTGATAGGGGGCTTAGATGATCTCCATATTTTTGATCTCCTTCTTCTATTGCAGGCCCTATGCTTTCTTGTGTTTCTATCTCAGGGGGGTTGGTGCTCATTCTTAGAGTGGCTTCTCTTTTTGGGATTTTGGCTTCCTATTTTCTAAGGTGGGAAAGATTACGAGTGATGGATTTTTTTTGCCAAGGGATTTTGATGATTTCAGCCCCTCCTTTTTCTCCCTCACTCTAGGACCCTTTATCTTTAGTTGATGAAGGCACACAACCTTGGTCTCTTTCTAACATCCCGTTTTGAGGTGGAATTATCTTCTATTGAGGTGGAGGTAGGTGTTGGTGATGATTTTGGTGGAAGATACTTGAGAGCTGAGGATTTCATTAACTATTTGTATATTTATTTACTTTGGATTTTTTTATTATGGTCTGGGGAGCTAGTGTTTCCTCATGGATATATATGCCATTGAGATCTTGTTTATTATGTAAGACATCAACCTCTAGGGTAGAAGGTCTTGTCTATCTCAGTTGCCATCTGTTTGCTGGCTTTGGGCTGATGATTGTTAAATTGTCTATTTTGATGCACCTTCTCATCTGAGCGGGGTTCCAAATTCCCCTTAAAATCTATGTATTGGGTTTTAGAGCCGCATCAAAACCTATTTTTCATCTAACCAAAAAATATGGAAACCATCCTAAACATAATATTTTTACAAAACTATAAACAATGCAAAGTCTAAGTTTTGACTTTAATTTTTTAGTGCTACTTAAGATTCAAACTAAATAAATAAATATTTCATTATTTCTACATGGAGGGAGGAGTCTAAATGAAAGATACATTAAACTTAATGTATAAAAAGTGAGCGATTTGTGAAAGTGCTCGTATTTTAAAAATAGAGTTTAAAACAATAGTCAACAAGGTAAGTAAAGAGAGTTTATGCCTCTATAAAGGAGTTGGTCTATTATATTATAGAGAAATATATGAAAGATAAATTATTGATATTGGACAATGATACCTCTATGAGAAAAAGAGAGCAAAAGTAAAGTAAGCTAGAAGATTTGGAGGCTAAATATTACTAAAGATTTG